>SKCR01029376.1:0-70441 GCA_019454045.1 Zanthoxylum bungeanum | reverse complement strand
TTTTGTTAGGTTAAGGGTTCATAAGTCACAAAAACAAACACAAAAGAGTTGAGAGAAAAAGGTTTGAAGGCAAAGAAGAAAGCTTGAAAAATCTTTATTTTTGTAAGTTTTTCTTTAAAGTCTTCAACATAGAAAATGTTTCTAACATGCTTAGCTTCAGTATATGTTGCTAGGATGTTGTCTCTACACTTATAGTTTGTGTTTTAATTGGTTGTGAACTTGAATGAAAGATGTATGCATGTATGGTTTCCAAGTGAGCTTGAAATGGTTTCATAAGCTCTCTTTTGATTATTTGATAATCAAGTTGCCATTCTAGAGTTGCCAAGCCACTCATTGATGACCTAAAATTTTTCTTGAGTTGTTTCATTATGGTGAGACTTGTTTGGTGTGGTAAAGAATGCATTAAAGTGTCAGATTTAAAAGATTTGTCAATTTGAAGAAATTATAAATTTAGGGTTCTTAACCCTTTCCAAATTTTGGGCTTTTCATATATGTGATGTATTATGGTGTGTATATGATGCATATTAATTTTTGGGTTGATTGGATTTGATCTTGGTATGTTTTGAACATAAAAGGACTAAATTGTAAAAAACCGAAAATGTAGGGTGTGTTCGGCAATTAGCTAAAAATTGGGGATTTTGTTGCGATCTGAGTTTGATGAGTTGGACTTGTTAGAAATCATTTTAGAAATGATTTAGAATCATCCAAAATTATATTTGACAATTTTGGGACTAAAATGATCAATTTACAAAGTATTGGGGCAATTCGGTAATTACGAAGAAATTTGGTTTCTTGTATAATTTTTCAGAATTTGATAATTGGATAATTAAATAAATAAGTTTATTTAATTGATCTAAGAAAAATTTTGAAATCGGAAAATTTTGATTTTCCGCGATTCCGATGCGTTACCAGATTTTCGCCATAAAACCCCTACAGGAGCATCATGCGTCTTCTTCAATAATTATGTCCTAAGGTTCTCGTAATTTGGAACAAAGGGAATTCCTCCCTTTGCATAGAGCGTACCAACATCTACCCAATACTTTTGAATCTAACCATCAGCAACATTTTTCATTAGTCGAAGATAAACAGGGTCAGAAGGTGATACATTCCTGATTCGACCTAGAAAGTCACTCTCCAAGACCGAAATTACCACAACTGACTCTACCACAGCCTTGTGACTAAGAGCATCCGCAACTTGGTTATGCCTCCCAGGTCGAAGCTCTCACTCAAAGTCGAACTCAACAAATATCTCTTGCCACCGAGCTTGCCTGAGACTAAGCTTCTTCTATGTTTTGAAGAAAATATTGGCAACATTGTCTGTAACTATAGTGAAGTGCGAACCCAACAATTAACTCCACCAAATGCTTAGGTAGTGAACTGTTGGGGCGGATGTGGAATCCCTAGGGTCAGATCGGTACCCCACGTAACGGAAATAAGTCTAACCCATGGATATCAAGCATGGGTGTAATTTTAAATAATATAATGAAATACTATATTCATTACGAGTGTATAGGAAAAAATCGGGGCTGAATCGTAGTCCGGAAACTCCAGAACAGGAGAAAACAAATTTCAACAAGTGTAGCGCGTACCGTACGCGCTACAGCTCAATATTTTTTTCATTTGTTTTCAAAAAAATAACATAAGGCAATAGGATTTTCTACCCTAAATCCTTTCAACCTTCCCTAAACACTCTCAAAATATCCAAAATTAATTTTTAACATCAAAACCAACATCAACACATGTTATAGAAAAAAAAATCATATTTTTCAAAATATCAAATATTTTTACAAAAACATAAATTTATCCTAATTACGCACATGCGTAAATTTTGAATCCAAAACACAAACCAAATTAGAATCCCAAAAAGAAATATCTCATGAACGATTCTAATTCACCTAAAGGTGGTCAAGTGATTCTAGAATGGTAGCCATAGCTCTAATTTTAATCTAGAGTTCTAAACTCTTATTAATTATTCAATGTCTAACATGAACATCTTTGACCTAATTAACAAGCATATTGTGTTTATACTTCTAAAGCACCTAACACAATTTTATTAGCCTCATTTCAAGATTAAGTTATATAATCATGCATCCAATACATAAAAGAACATAGCTTAAGAGAAGTTCAAACTTACCTAGCAAGCTTGATGCAAAGATCCAATCTTCTTCTTTTTGTTGAAATGGTTGGAGAACTTCCAAGATTTCCAAGCTTCACTCCAAGATCCAATCTTGATTCTAATGCTAGCAACCTTTACTTTAAGATCCAATCTTGATTTCTCATAGATGAAATATTTTAGAGACCTCACAAGCTTCTCTACACACTTCTCTAACCTAAGCTAACTTCTCCAAGAATTGCTTGTACTTAGTTTTCTCAAACTTTTGCTTTGCTTAATTAAAACCATCCTAAAGCTTGCTATTTATAGCAAAACTTAGACAACTTTTAATTAATAAAAGTTGTAATCAACTTTTATGTGGGCTTAATATAATTTGTCAAAATATGTATAATTAGGTGTGACTAATCTCCATTGTCTACCACTTTAATTTAATCCAATTAAATCAAGACAATGATTATGAAATGCATTAATTCAATGTTTTCCACTTTGATTTAATCCAATTAAATCAAGCCAAAACCAACTATTATTACATATTTACAATTACCATAATATCCTCAAATGGTAGAGATAATTATGATTTTACAATTAAGCCCTTGTGTACTTATTGAATTAATCCAATTAGGTCAAAGTAAATAATCAATGTTATCCAATAACACTTCATTATCTTAGTAGATAATTATAATATCAAATATTATCTTTTATTCAAATTAATCGGCTACCCAAGTGCTCAAAAGGTACATTTCATATTGGGACTCTCTAAGTTCAGACATGTTCGTCATATAAGCCTAGCTAATATGTACGCAATTCAGCCACCTCTGAATTCACGAAGAACACGAACGACCTTTCTGAACTATACAAGTCAAGGTCATCACATATGTTTAACAATCCCTCCCTCGTAGGCTATCTGAGTTGTGCTCAGGAAACATAGAATACACCATCAAGTTTCTGAGATGCACATCTCATATCGACATGTCCACGATTCTTCATAACTGATGCGACCCACCCTAGGTGATCGACTTTGGCCAAAACTTTAAGAATCATGACTTTACTCACATGGATACCTAAACCCCTTATGGCACACATACGGGCTGACAAATCTTATCTTGCTTCGCACTTGATTACTGAGTGCATCGGTCCACACCCAACGAACATCTAGAGGACGGACCATGAAAGGTTTCTGACATACATTGCATCAAAGTGTGGAGGATCTCACACAAAATCAATGATATCCTATAGTTAAAGGATTACATATGCTACTCGACTCGAGGAGATTCCTATTGATGGTGGTGTGTACTTCCAACTATTAGGAATCACATGTGAGTCATCCAGTATTCGGTCCAACCAATACCCATACGTCTATACAAGTTTCCAAAACTCATGGTACATCGGGTTAAACCATTGGAACTCCAATTCCAATATACGACATGTGCTAGTCTTCTAGGTTATAGCAATTCGACCGTATTCCAAAACCAACGACTAGGAATATATATACTTTAAGAATAATTTACAATAGCAATATTTATCCCAATTTCGGACCACCTAGTGTCCAGTATTACTACAAGACTATTCTAAAGTCGATGTCATTCTTAGCATATCTATACATCAATCTAATATGCATAATGACAATACCATTAATAAGGTATGAAATGAAAATATAGTTATTTTATTAATAAATAATAAAATATACAATTCGGATTGGCACTCCAAACACTAACTCCAACAAACTCCCACTTGCTTAGTGCCAATCTGGATGGTACCGAAGTCCCATCTCCTCCGCATGTTTATCGAATAACTTAGGAGGTATAGCCTTTGTAAGCGGGCCTGCTATATTGTCTAGTCCTTGAACCTCAAGACCAATATGTATTTTCTTTCAATTATATCTCTAATTGCGCGATATTTTATTCCGACATGTTTAGACTTGGAATGCGCTCTCGGCTCTTTAGCCTACGCAATGGCTTCGCTATTATCACAGTACAATGGGATCGAATTCGCAATACTAGGCATAACTTCTTTAGCAGCTTTTGAAGCCGTTATAAATTCCGCCTCAGTGGTGGAATCAGCTGTTGAGCCTTGCTTTGAATATCGCCAGCTAATCGCACTGCCGTTAAGGGTAAATACGTAACCTTATGTAGATTTTCTATCATCTGGATCTCCCTGGAAGTCGGAGTCTGTATAACCCTTAACTTGTAGCTCATCTTCTCCATATATCAAAAAATTATCCCTAGTTACTTTAAGATATTTCAGAATATGTTTCATGGCTGTCCAATGATCATTACATGGAATAGATTGATATCGTCTGGTCACATCTCCATCGGTGTCTTTAAATTATTGGCAGTTGATGGAGATCTATTTATAACATAACATGCTGTATGAACTGCTTCTGCCCAAAAACACTTTGGTAGACTAGCTGTTATGATCATAACTCTTACTCGTTCCAGCAGCGTTCTATTCATCCTTTCTACCACCCCATTTTGTTGAGGAGAGTAAGGTGTAGTTATCTGCCTTTTGATGCCTTATTGCTGAGAATATGCATCAAAATCCTTGATGCAATATTCTCCTCCATTATTTGTCCTTAAACACTTGATTCTCCTTCCAGTTTCAACTTCAATTTGTGCTTTGAAGTTTCTGAAAACTGGCATCACATCTGACTTGTTCTTGATCGGGTACACCCAACATCTTTTAGAAAAGTCATCAATAAATGATACAAAATATTTTGCTTTCCCCAGAGATTGAACTGGTGCTTCCCAAACATCAGAGTGAATCAACTCTAAAATGGTCTTACTCCGGGCACTTGACTTGCTGAATTTTATTCTGTTTTGCTTACTTGTGACACAATGCTCACAAAACGATAGACTAACTGCTTTCAAGTCTGGGAGTAGCTTTTGATTGACGAGAATCTTTATTCCCTGTTCTGACATGTGGCACAGTTTTCTGTGCCACAAAATAGAAGCTTCCTCTCCAGAATCCAGTGATGTTACTGATGCAGTTGCTTCCTGAATCAAGTCTCCCAAGAGCATATACAAGTTTGCTGAGATATTTTTAGCTTTCAAGACAGTAAGTGCTCCTTTCACCATTTTAATACCCCGTTTTCAACAACGGTCTTCTATATGAGGTCATCTTGTTGGGGTTTTGGGCGAAGGGCGCGACAGAAGCGCGGTTCGGGCAAAATCATAATTTTAAAACTTTTTCAAATTATCGAACAAATTATTCAATATCTAATATGAATAATTTATTCATATTTCACCTAAACACATTTATTCGATATCAAATAACGACATAAATAAGGTAGAAACTTCGCAAAACGTTTACGAAAATGTTTTTCCGCAAAATGACGTAATATACATTTTTGACCGAACTGACCACCCAACACTTATGGGGACCGTCTAGGTCAGCCCAAATAGTGTTAGGACAGTTCATGGGCTGCCCGAACAGTGACAAATTCACTATTTGGACAGCCGTCACCCGGTTGGCTCGAAAGTCACCCGGTAACGTCGTTTTTCACCGTTTTCGCTTATTTCAACTCCGAAACAATTTCTGGAAATTATTCCAACACCCAAAACACATCTAATACATTCATATGACATCAAATTCATCAACATAAACCTAGATTTTCCAGATCTGATCCAGAAATCGAAAATGCCAATTTTCATGCTTTAAATCCAATTTTTCAAGATTAATCCAATTAATCAAAACACCAATCAAAGTCACCACACATGAACCACCCAAGAACAATTCTAGGAATTAGAAGAGTGGTAATAGCACTCTATAATGGCAACATATCATCTAATGTTCAAATTGAAAGGTCATTTGCTCTCATTCTAAAAAACTCTCAAGTCTTGGTAAGTTTGAAGAGCTCTCACATTTTCAAGGTATTCTTCAATCTCGTACTCTTATTCTTCAGTTTCTTCAACTTTTTCTTGAAGTAGATTCAAAATTTTCTTGTATACTTAGGCAATATGATCTTTAAATTTTGGTAAGATAGAAAAAAAATATGTTTGAAGACTGTAGGCATTGTATTTTTGCATGGTTCGATGATGAGTCTCATGTAGGGGCACTGCATGAAAGTTAAGGAAGGTTGTATTATCTATATACTAGAGAGAAATCATATACATCCTGACGGATATAAAATCATATGTCCGGCCGAACATAACCATCACCTCCTACTGAATACACTTACATATCGGGCCGGACATGCTTCGCGTTTTCAGTTTTACAGAATGACTCAATCTATTTCCTTCTTAGCCAACTTCTATATACTCATATCATTTCCATCTTTAAACACTTTCCCCAATTATACTTTCCATATTAACACTTTCCATAACTACCAATTGCCTTATTAAAGATTTCCTCCTTAAAAGAGATTATTCCTTTCTTAAACTAAGAAACCATCACTATAAAAGAATAAATTTACACAAACCAATGAGACTTTTCTGGAATTGAATTCTGAAGTTTTTTAACCGATCCTCTGTAAAAAATAATGAAACACACGCACCTAACAACCAAACAAAGATCCAAACCCTTTAAGTCACTCTCTAGTAAATAAAGCCAAGAACCAGCCAAAACTCTCAGACGTGTTCTCGGAGTCGAGATACACCAAAGACAAGACCTTATGGCCCTTATCACTTAATTCTGCACTTACTAATTTGACATAGTATTTCTAGCTAGACGTACTGCATTTCCGGCCGTATGAAAAGGCTACATCTAGAAGAACACTTTACCATTGTATATAGGATGGAAACCCATATGTAAATTTCATAGGTGAATCCGAATAGACAGTAGTGTGGTCTGCACTTGGGATGTAACTCTACGTACCAAGAGCTACAAGGGGTAGCCTTGACAGAGCCTATTTCTCAAGATTTACGAGGAGTAGCCTCAGCTGAGCCTCAAACTGTGGTGGTAAAAGTGTCATATTGGGCCATTGCTTCCTCAAAGAAGCGCAAGGCAATCGACGAGCCAAATAAGAATCTGGAGAACTAGATTATCAAAATTTTCATGGGACGACAGCTATCTCCGACCCTTCCAACATTTCTAAGTTTGTTCGGGGACTATTGCTTGAGAAAGACGAGAGTTAGTTGGCTGACCTGGGCCCTCTGGAGTCAATCAAGAAGGTTGTGGCTCTTAATTACCAGGTAAAGGCCTTTCCATATTTGTGTCTATTTGATTGATTGCCTAATGACTAACTTGTTTATTTCTTCAGGCTTTGGAATGCAACCAATTCCAACAGAAGTATATCGAATCGAGCCAAAGGTAGATGAGGGATTTTGAGTAAACCAACATAGCCATGAGGAAAGAGAACGACGAGTTGAAGGCAGTGCATGAAGACTGATCACGAGCTTAAGGCTACACATACGACCCTGAATGTGGGAGGGAGACATTGAAGGATGAGATTGAGGCCAACATTGAGGGGCTAGAGAGCCTAATAGGGGAGAAGGAAGCGCTAATGGAGCGGTTGAAGGGGTTCATCTACGAGGCAATGCTGGCAAAGAGAACCAATCTGATGAAGTAATTTTTGGCCGGAGAGCACAAAGCTTGGACTCCCAATAAGTGGATTCGAGAGCACACCTGGTACGAAGCTGGGCTCTCTTCGTCAGATGAAGAGGACAAAGAGGATGAGGAGGTTGTCCCATGAGGTGAAGTGGTGGCGAAATTAAAAGGTAGATGATCCCTTTCAAAGGCCGAATAAAAGTCCACTAAAATATAAGAGGTTCCTAAGGAGGCCGAAGAGGTGGTCGTGGAGATTGGAGGGGATTCAGGCCTAATGGAAAAAGAAAATCTCGCCTTATAGGCTGACCCATCTGCTGGCAATCAAGATGTCCATGTCGTTGATATCCATGCCGTTGATCTCCCTACTGTTGAAGTTTCAAATATTGAAGATGTCGAGGTCTAGTTTTTTTTTTCCTAACTTAATATTTTTGTAACTACTTTGATATGTAACTAAATTACCAAAGATTTGTAAAAACTTAACCTTTTAATGAATGGAAAGTTTTGCTTGTGACTATCTTTTTCAAAGCATAAATAATTTTGCAAACGCGAAGTTGGTCAGAGTTTTTGGTCGCTGAGTCTTTATGTCAATTTTAAGATTTAACCTCAGATGAAGAGCGAGTCATGGTCATTTGGCTTCACTGTCTACTCGGGACTTAGACTCAGATAAAGGCCAGATCCAGTCACCTTTTTTTCGACTCAAGACTTTTAGCTAAAGATGGGGAAAGACTAAGTCTTAACCGAGTGATCTAATCTATTCGAGACTTGGGAATAGGTGAAACCTAGGTTTTAGTACGTCAATGTCGTATGAGATAGATATAATATAAAAACTTTAATATATTAAGGGAGTTGTCACCAAGTCTTGATTTGGAAGAAATAAAAACTTTGAAGCAAAAAATTCTAAGTAAAAATCTACTAGTAGTAGTTTCTCTAGTCACTTGTCGAGTGGCTAGTCTGTGACTACTAGTCCATTGGGTCTACATGTAGTATCGTTTGAGTTGCACTGCATTCCAGTTCTTCTAAATGGGCTTTCTATACTTTTTTTTTCAACTTATATGATCATTGTCCAACGACTTTCGAAATTATGTATGTGTTGGGACGGTAGTGAGACCCCTAGTCAGATCGGTGTCCCGTGCAACGAAAGTAGGTCTAACCCATGGATATCTAGCATAAGTTTATTTTTAAAATATTTTTATGGAATACTATATTCTGTTACGAGTCCGTTGGAAAAAATCGAGGCAGAATCGGAGTCCGGAAGCTCAATAACAAGAAAAACAAGTTGGAGTACGAGCAGTGTGCGACGAGCGTGCTACATTACGCGAGCGCACTGTGCACATTTTGCGCCTTTTTTTAATTGCTTAGAGCTTTCCTTCAGCTCTCTGGAAATTGCTTAGAGCTTTTCTTCAGCTCTCTTTCCAGAGAGCTAAAGGAATTACGGTATTTCACCCTAATTTCTTCCGATCTTCCGTAAACATTTCAAAAACACCCAAAATTAATTTTTAACATCAAAGCCAACATCAACATATGTTATAGAATTAAAATCAAGTTTTCTAAAATATCAAATATTTTTACAAAAATATAAATTTATTCGAAATACATACTTGCGTAAAATTTGAATTCAAAACACCAACCAAATTAGAATCCCACAATGAAATGACTCATGAATAATTCTAGGTCAATAAAAGGTGGTCAAGTGATTTTAGAATGGTAGCCATAAATCCAATCTATAATCTAGAGTTTCAACTCTAATTTAATGTTCAATATCCAACACGAACATATTTGACCCAATTACAAGCATATTGTATTTATACTTCAAAAGCATCCTAATATAATTACTTAGCCTAATTTCAACATCAAGATATGTTATTATGTACCTAATACATAATTCATCACTATATATTTTACTAATGAAAACTCACTAATGAAAAACATAGCTTTTGGAGAAGTTCAAACTTACCTAGCAAGGTTGATTCAAAGATTCCAATGCTAGCAAGCTTCACTCCAAGATCCAATCTTGATTTCTCCATATTAAATATTGTAGAGATTTCACAAAGATTCTCTAAACACTTCTCTAACTTAGACTAATTTTTCTAATTCTTGGTTGTATTTAGCTTTCTCAAGCTTGATTAAAATCTTGTAATTTATAGCAAAACTTAGGCAATTTTTAATTAATAAAAGTTTTAATCAACTTTTATGTGGGCTTAATCTCATTTGTCCAAATATGTATAATTAGGTGTGACTAATCACATTTGTCTTCCACTTTGATTTAATCCAATTAAATCAAGACAAAGTTTAATTAATGTATTAGATACATGTCTACCACTTTGATTTAATCCAATTAAATCAAGCCAAATACACCTATAATTACATATTTACAATTACCAAAATAGCCTCAAATGGTAGAGATATTTATGAATTTATAATTAAGTCAATGTGTAATTTTGGATTAATCTAATTAATCAAATTAGGTCAAAGTAAATAATCAACGTTATCCATTGATACTTGATTATCTTAGTTGATAATTATAATATCGAATATGATTTATTATCAAAAATTATCGGCTACCCAAGTGCTCAACGAGTACACTTCATATTGTGAGACTCTCTAAGTTCAAACATGTTTGTCATATAAGTGTAGGACACAGAAATCAGTGACGTTGTTCTAAGCTCGCGACCTAGTCGAGAGTACGGAGTAGCCCACGGGGGAACTAAACCGAAGAAATAACATGGAGTCGCCACCCAGTGTGAACTGGGAAAATGATTTAAGGCCGCACTCACCCCTCGCAAGGGAAGACCTCAAACCGTTGGGTTCGGAATGGTCCCTTACTTATGCCACTTATAATGAATGGATTTGTGCAATAATCTAACCAAGTCTACACAACAATAACCTACGACTAAGTTCGCATACAACCTATATCTAAGTTTGCATATAACCTATATCTAAGTTTGCATGCATAAAAGTAAGTCGACATAACAGCAAGCACACAATTTCATAAACATATTAAATAAATCAATACGGAAAGATAAATAAACAGTAACGGTAAAAGCATAAATATTAAAAAGAGCTAACTAAGCATGTGATGAGGAAATGAATAACTAAGGAAATAAACATGCAAAACATGAGGAAGGAATCTATCCAGTCCATGCGCGTTCGTGTAGCGTTCGTAAACGTGTTCGAACGGTAAATAGAATGCACGCGTTCGAGTAGCGTTTGATAACGCATTCGAATTGTAAATAGAATACACGCGTTCGAGTAGCGTTTGATAACGCGTTCGAACGAGCCGAGGCAGAATGCATACGTTCATGTAGTGTTTGATAATGCTTTCGAACAGAATCACAAAAAACTATACCTCTAATCACATAACACCTAAATCATGCATAAAAAAGAACATACTAAACAACTAAATCATGCATAAGAAATAAATGGCATACTAAATGCCTAAATCATGCATAAAAATAACATACTATTTCTAATAAACAACGAATAAACATAAATTTGGATGAAACAAAATATGTGTGTCTCTCAAGCGGTACGTGGCATTGTATCCCGAGTGCAGACCGCACTACCGTCCATTCGGATTCAGCTATGAAATTTACGTCCGGGTTTCCATCCGATATACTATAAGAGAGAACACATATTTCATTCATCCCATGGCCATAGCATACATTAACCAACAATACTCATGCGAAGAAGTATTAACAAATAATAGAAAATAAGCGGACGTAAATATAAAAGGGTGCCCTCAGGTCTAACCTCTTAAGTCGTCTCTTGAAAATGCGCTACGCGGTTGTCGCAAGGGTTGATGCTCCACAACTTTTCCGATTTACTCGTTCGTTATTTTCCTTCGCTGCTTTGCTATTTTGGGTCGCTGTTTGCTCTGTTTTACTGCTGTTTCTGGTCACGATTTTGTCTTACTGTTTTGCAGTAATTAGGGACTATTTTTTAAGTGGTTTTTGCGATGGTAGAATGGTGTTTTTCAGTGCAGTTTTTGGTGGTATAAGGGGGGCTGTTGTTGGGGACTGTTTTGTGGTATTTTGGGGATAGTTTCTGGACAGTTTATGCGATGGTAATGAGGCTGCTGTTGGGGACTATTTTCGGTGGTCAAAAGGGGCTGCAGTTCCTGGACAGTTTTGATAGTTGTGGGGGAAATTCCTTGACAGTTTCGGTGGTCAGAAGGTGCAGTGCAGAGGCTGATTTTCGGTGGTTAAAAAGATGCAGTGCAGAGGCAGTTTTTGCGTGAATAAAAGGTGCATTGCAGGGGGTGATGGGCAGTGCAGTTTGAGCGTGGATGGGAAGTGTTTTTTTAGCGTGAATGCTTGTTGTAGTTTGGCGGCAGAGGAGAGGGATTTTGGAGTGCTTTTTGCGTGAATGAGCTAGGGTGTAAAGGGTTGGTTTAGGCTTCTTTTTATAGGCAAGGGTTGGGGTTTACCTTATGTGAATAGGGAAAGAATATTGTGTAATTATGGGGGAATATTTTAATTAGTGTGATATAAGGAAAAATCTATTTAATTAGGGATGTGATTTGGTTTGATTTGATCTATTTTGATTAGGGATATGATTTAATTGCATTTGGAAAGTGTTTGATGAGATTTGATTTGAATCTTTTAATTTGGGAAGGTGATTTGTCTTGATTTTAGCATGTGTTTAATGTGTGATTTTGTTATTTTGGAATGAGGTGGGCGTGGCTTAAGGTAATTTGGGCGTGAGTTTGGTCCATTTGGGTGGGCTTGGTGTGTGGCTTGCGAGGGTTTGGGCTGAGGATGAATTTTAAAACAGAGGTCCAACGAGCGAACCCACAGCTAAACAAACGAATTTAGTCCAACAAGATATCAATTTCTGACTTTTCCATTCCGATGTCCGTATCCCGCGACTTCCACAACTTAAAGTGGTAGTGTCTCCATGTGAGACTCATCATTGGGACTTATATGCAAAAATGCAGTGCCTACAGTCGCCCCCACTTTGATGGGACTTGTGCAGTGTGTGACAATAACAATCCTATCAAAGTTATGCAATGTATTTTTACTTATCTGGCTCGCCAACTGCCACCTGACTTGCCTGTTGCTTCGAACTGAGTTGATATGGTGGCGAGGTGCCTCGATCCCTGGGCTTCGTTCCCGAACCACCGAATGTAGGCTTTATACCTAAACTATGTTGATGATGCAGTGGGCCCTCGACCCTGGGACGCATCTCGGAACTGCAACTGATGTGTGGGCCCTCGACCCTGGGACACATCCTAAAACTGATGATGTAGTGGGCCCTCGACCCTGGGACGCATCCCAGAACTACAACTGATGATGCAGTGGGCCCTCGACCCTGGGACGCATCCCGGAACTGCAACTGATGTGTGGGCCCTCGACATTGGGACACATCCTAAAACTGATGATGTAGTGGGCCCTCGACCCTGGGACGCATCCCGGAACTACAACTGACGATGTAGTGGGTCCTCGACCCTGGGACGCATCCCAGAACTGCAACTGACAACGGGGGCCTCGACCCTAGGACGCATCCCAATATCGCTGACAATGTGGGCCCTCGACCTTGGGACGCATCCCAAAACTGATGCTGATGTGGGCCTCGCCCTCAAACCGATACTGATGTGGGCCTCACCCTTAAATTGATACTGATTTGGGCCTCGCCCCAAGCTGTTACTGATGTTGGCCTCGCCCTTAAACTGATACTGATGCTGATGTGGGCTTCGCCCCCAAGCTGATACTGATGTGGGCCTCACCCCTATTGATGTGGGCCTTGCCCCCAAACTGATGCTGATGTGGGCCTCGCCCCCAAACTGATGCTGATATGGGCCTCGCCCTTAAACTGATACTAATGTGGGCCTCGCCCCAAGCTGATACTAATGTGGGCCTCGCCCTTAAACTGATACTGATGATGATGTGGACTTCGCCCCCAAGCTGATACTGATATGGGCCTCACCCCTAAATCGATACTGATATGGGCCTCGCCCCCAAACTGATGCTGATGTGGGTCTCGCCCTCAAACCGATGCTGATGTGGGCCTCACCCCCAAACCGATACTGATGCGGGCCTCACCCACCAAATCGATACTGATGTGGGCCTCGCCCGCAAACCGATACAGATGTGGGCCTCACCTTTAAACTGATACTGATGTGGGCCTCACCCCCAAACTGATACTGATGTGGGCCTCGCCCCCAAACTGATGCTGATGTGGGCCTCGCCCGCCAAATCGATACTGATGTGGGCCTCGCCCGCAAACCGATACTGATGTGGGCCTCGCCCTTAAATTGATACTGATGTGGGTCTCAACACTGGGACTCATCCGTGAAACTAATACCGATGTGGGCCTCAACCCTGGGACTCATCCCCGAAACTAATACTCATATGTTGCTGCTTCTGGTTGGCTTCCATTTGCCGCTTCTTTCTTTTCTTCTTTGAAACCTATGAATACAAAAAAAATAAAACACAACAAAACAAAAGAATGCAAATACATTACTTGTATGCATGCATTCATGAATGGATTTCCTATCCCGTTGGGTTAGGTCTTCAGCTAGTGACTGCTCGGTCTTCTTTTCCTCAGGCAAAATATTACTTTAATCTGTCCACGTTGATCGGCTCGGTGAACTCATTCCCTTCTAAATCTGACAGCCTCACTGCCCCATTTCCCACTACTTTCTAGACTATGTAAGGTCCTTCCCAGTTGGGTCTGAACTTTCCTCTTGGATCCATCGTCGACGGCTTCGACTGCTTAAGTACTAGATCACCATTTCTGATTTTAGAAGGATGCACCTTTTTATTGAACGCTCGAGCCAACCTCTTCTGGTATATCTGCATGTGACATAAGGACTTCATTCTCTTCTCATCGAGCAATGCCAACTGTTCAAATCTCTGCGAAGCCCATTCTTGTTCAGGTAACTCTACTTCTGCTAATACCCGCATGGACTGTATCTCAACTTCTACTGGAAATACTGCTTCCATTCCGGAGACCAAAGAGTAAGGTGTGGTTCCCGTTGATGTTCTCACAGAAGTTTTGTATCCCCACAGGGCGTACGGTAGTTTTATCGGCCCAATCTTTATAGTTCTCTGTCATCTTGGCTAATATCATCTTTATCATCTTGTTGGCTGCCTCAACTGCTCCATTTGCCTGCGGTCTGTACAGTGACGACTTGTGATGTCCTATCCCATACTTCTATAGCATCGCCTTTGTTTCTTCTTGGAACTGGACTCCATTATCTGTGACCACATGATGTTGTATTCTGTATCGGCATATGAGATTTCGGGCTATGAACTTCGCCATCTGCTTTGTTGTAACATTATGGAATGACTCAGTTTCCACCCATTTCGAAAAGTAGTCTACTGCCACAACTATGAAGCGATGTCCATTCGATGCGTTCAATCGAATTTCTCCAATCATGTCAATTCCCCATGCTGAGAAAGGCCACGGCTCTGACAGCCCATGCAACTCTATGTGCAGAAGATGATTCAAGTTACCGTGAGCTTGGCAATCATGACAATGCTTTACCAGCTTCGCACAGTCAGCTTCCATGGTCGACCAGTAAAAGCCTTATCTTACTATCTTGCGAGACAAATTCAATCCGTTCATGTGCGGTCCACATTCTCCGGCATGTACTTCTTCCATTGCCTTTTGAGCCTCTTCTTTTCTTAAACATTTCAACTCAATGCCATTCGCCTGTCTCTTGTACAGTTATCCCTTCAAACTCAAATACTGAGAAGCCAACTTCTGGATGGCTGTCCTGTCTTTTCTGCTTGCAACTTCCGGGAATTCCCCGTGTTCCAGATATCTCTGAATGTCTTGATACCAAGGTTTCCCGTCGTCGACCTCTACTTCTAATATCCTTTCTATCTCATAGACAGGTTTGCTTGCCGTCGTTAACACTAGAGGTCTCATCACCAACTTCTCCAGATTTTCCCAAGTTACGGTAAGTGTAGCCAATGCGTCTGCCATTTGGTTCTCTTCTCGCGGCAAGTGCTGGAACAAGTAAGGTTTCAACCGTTCTTCCTTTAATTCCCATTCTCCTTACAGTTGTCGGACTACTAACATCGATTCTCCATAGACTTCCATGCTCTTAGCTTTCAAGGCTATCAACGCCGTCAATCCGAATGCTCATGCTTCATACTCAGCCATATTATTGGTTACTCCGAACGTCAACCTCTTGGCCATAGGTAGGGTTTCTCCTTCAGGGGTTACTATCAAAATTCTGATTCCGGCTCCTTTACAGTTCACTGCTCCGTCAAAGTACATCTTCCATCCTTGGACTGTTATTGCCTGGATCTCCTCATCTGTGAATTCAAACTTGTATTGATCTTCTTCTATCGGTTATAATGCCAGGAACTCCGCTATGGCTCGACCTTTAATTACTTTAGAAGTGAGGTACTCAATATCAAACTCTGTCAGCAATACCAACCCTCTACCTAATTTCCCTACTAGCGAAGGTACCGAGTACAGATACTTCAAGGGATTCTCCTTTGCTACCACTTGGATCTTGTAAGATTGGAAGTAATGACACAATTTTCTAGACGCCCATACTACTGCCAAACAGATCTTCTCTACTTCTTGATAGCGGGCTTCATAAGGAAGCATCTTCTTACTAAGGTAATAGACTGCATGCTCTACCCCCGTCTCATCTGCTTGTACCATCATCGCCCCTAGATTTGTCTTTCTTTCCTTGCCGTAAAGTTTTCTTTTTCTCGATTTCCTTTTCCCCGATATCCATGTTTGCTAAACTCTTATTGACAAATCCTTTTTTTTCTAACCCAACGGATATCTATAATGGCTTTTAAGACACAGGGTTAACATGATGCGTGTATGCATGAGTGCATGAGATGCGTGCGATGTATGGAATATATAAGTCGGCCCATTATCATTTTAAAGCATTCAATCATTTTATTACGAGGTACAAACTTATCCCAGTTGAAAAGGCCCAACAGGTTTACACTTTTGCGATAACATGGCTAAACAACTCCAAATGATAAAAGGCCTAAGTACAAAATGGCCCATTGGCATTTCAGAAGCTTTTGGCCAAATTGCCATAAAGCACGGACTCGTCCTAGTTTAAATGGCCCAACAAGCCCATACCTCATGATAAAAAGTCCAACTGAATCCAAATGACGACGGTCTTAGACGCAAACATAAAATGATAGTTTCTATTAGTCCTACAACTACAGTTCATTTGCGGGTTTATAGGGGTATAGACAAAGGTTCCTACTGACGAAGGATTGCCCATAACTAGGACTCCTCACTCAAGGGTTCAAGCGACCAAGTGAGCGTACCTTTTTTATACCCTAAGGTACGTGCCAACGGGTTATGGTGTGTGAATGGATTTCACATTGTAGATTCCCCAGAGGGAGGGTGGAGCGAACTCTCTTAAATACCCTAGCCTCTTAGACTCTTATCGCCTTGGTGACAGGAATAAACAACAGGTCTTCCAAATTTGTCCATCACGGTAAGCTACGAGTACATGATTATCTAGGTGCCTTCACAGCTTTTCCTTATAAAAAGGTAGTGAATGAAGGAAGACACCAAACCATTACCTAGCTTTAATAATGCCTTTGATCAAACCCTTTCAACCCACTATAGACACGGTCAGCTAAAGCACAAATCACAAACATTACAAGACATTCTTTCGGGGCCGATTCTCTATCAACAATAGAGTCGCCAGACTGTAGGACATAGAAATCGGCGACGCTGTTCTAGGTTCGCGGTCTAGTTGGGAGTACGGAGTAGTCCATAGGGGAACTAAACCGAAGAAATAACATGGAGTCACCCCCAGTGTGAACTGGGAAAATGATTTAAGGCCGCACTCACCCCTCGCAAGGGAAGACCTCAAACCGTTGGGTTCGGAATGGTCTCTTACTTATGCCACTTGTAATGACTGGATTTTGCAATAATCTAACTGAGTCTACGCAACAATAACCTACGACTAAGTTCGCATACAACCTATATCTAAGTTTGCATATAACCTATATCTAAGTTTGCATGCATAAAAGTAAGTCGACATAACGGCAAACACACGATTTGATGAACATATTAAATAAATCAATGTGGAAAGATAAATAAACAGTAACGATAAAAGTATAAATATTAAAAAGAGCTAACTAAGCATGTGATGAGGAAAGGAATAACTAAGGAAACAAACATGCAAAATATGAGGAAGGAATTTGTCCAGTGCGTGCGCATTCGTGTAGCGTTCGTAAACGCGTTCGAACGGTAAATAGAATGCACGCATTCGAGTAGAGTTTGATAACGCATTCGAACGGTAAATTGAATGCACACGTTCGAGTAATGTTTGATAAAGCGTTCGAACGAGCCGAGGCAGAATGTATACGTTCGTGTAGCGTTTGATAACGCATTCGAACAGAATCACAAAAAATGATACCTCTAATCACATAACACCTAAATCATGCATAAAAAAGAACATAATAAACAACTAAATCATGCATAAAAAATAAATGGCATATTTTCGCCTAAATCATGCATAAAAATAACATACTATTTCTAATAAATAATGAATAAACATAAATTTGGATGAAATGAAATATGTGTGTCTCTCAAGCGGTACGTGGCATTGTATCCCGAGTGCAGACCGCATTACCGTCCATTCAGATTTAGCTACTAGATTTACGTCCGGGTTTCCATCCGATATACCGCAAGAGAGAACACATATTTCATTCATCCCATGGCCATAACATACATTAACCAACAATACTCATGCGAAGAAGTATTAACAAATAATAGATAATAAGCGGAAGTAAATATAAAAGGGTGCCCTCAGGTCTAACCTCTTAAGTCGTCTCTTGGAAGTGCGCTACGCGGTTGTCGAAAGGGTTGATGCTCCATAACTTTTCCGATTTACTGGTTCGTTATTTTCCTTCACTACTTTGCTATTTTGGGTCGCTGTTTGCTCTGTTTTACTGCTGTTTCTGGTCACGATTTTGGCTTACTGTTTTGCAGTAATTAGGGACTATTTTTTAAGTGGTTTTTGCGATGGTAGAGTGGTGTTTTTCAGTGCATTTTTCGGTGGTATAAGGGGGGCTGTTGTTGGGGACTGTTTTGTGGTATTTTGGGGGATAGTTTCTGGACAGTTTCTGTGATGGTAATGAGGCTGCTGTTGGGGACTGTTTTCAGTTGTCAAAAGGGGCTGCAGTTCCTGGACAGTTTTGATAGTTGTGGGGGAAATTCCTTGACAGTTTCGGTGGTCAGAAGGTGCAGTGCAGGGGCTGATTTTTGGTGGTTAAAAAGGTGCAGTGCAGAGGCAGTTTTTGCATGAATAAAAGGTGCAGTGCAGGGGATGATGGGCAGTGCAGTTTGAGCGTGGATGGGCAGTGTTGTTTTAGCGTGAATGCTTGTTGCAGTTTGGCGGCAATGGATAGGGATTTTGGAGTGCTTTTTGTGTGAATGAGCTAGGGTGTGAAGGGTTGGTTTAGGCTTCTTTTTATTGGCAAGGGTTGGGGTTTACCTTATGTGAATAGGGAAAGAATATTGTGTAATTATGGGGGAATATTTTAATTAGTGTGCTATAAGGAAAAATCTATTTAATTAGGGATGTGATTTGGTTTGATTTGATTTGATCTCTTTTGATTATGGATATGATTTAATTGAATTAGGAAAGTGTTTGATGAGATTTGATTTGAATATTTTAATTTGGGAAGGTGATTTGTCTTGATTTTAGCATGTGTTTAATGTGTGATTTTGTTATTTTGGAAGGAGGTGGGCGTGGCTTAAGGTAATTTGGGCGTGAGTTTGGTCCATTTTGGTGGGCTTGGTGTGTGGCTTGCGGGGGTTTGGGCTGAGGATGAATTTTAAAATAGAGGTCCAACGAGCGAACCCACAGCTAAGCAAACGAATTTAGTCCAACAAGATATCAATTTCTGACTTTTCCCTTCCGACGTCCTTTTCCTGCGACTTCCACAACTTAAAGAAGTAGTGTCTCCATGTGAGACTCATCATCGAGACTTATATATAAAAATGCAGTGCCTACAATAAGCCTAGCTAATATGTACGCAATTCGGCCACCTTCGAATTCACGAAAAACACGAACGGCCTTTCTGAACTATATAAGTCGAGGTCATCACATATGTTTAACAATCCCTCTGTCATAGGTTATCCGAGTTATACTTAGGAAACTTAGAATATATCGTTAAGTTTCTGAGGTGCACATCTCATGTCGACATGTCCACGATTCTTTACAACTAATGCGATCCACACTAGGTGATCGGCTTTGGCCAAAGTCTTTAGGAATCGTGCTTGATCACATGGATACCTAAACCCCTTATGATACACATACAGGCTGACAGATCCTATTTTGATACGCACTTGATTAATGAGTGCATCGGTACACACCCAATGAAAATTTAGAGGCCATACCATGAAAGGTTTACGACATATATGGCATCTAAGTGTGGATGATCTCACATAAAATCAATGGTATCCTATAGTAAAAATGATCACATATGCTACTCGACTCGAGGAGATTCCTATTGACAGTGATGTGTACTTCCAAATAATAGGATTCACCTGTGAGTCATTCAGTATTGGGTCCAATTAATACCCACACATCTATACGAGATTTCCAAAACTCATGGTACACCGGGTTAAACCATTGGAACTCTAATTCTAATAAACGACATATGCTAGTCTTATAGGTTATAAGAATTCGACTGTATTCCAAAACCAACGACTATGAATATTTACTTTAAGAATAGTTTATAATAGTAATATTATCCCAATGTCGGACCATCTAATGTCCATTATTACTACAAGACTATTATAAGGTCGATGTCATTCTTAACATATTTATACATCAATCTAATATACATAACGACATTACCATTAATAAGGTTTGAAATGAAAATATAGTTATTTTATTATTAAATAATAAAATGTACAATACATTATTCGGATTGGCGCTCCAAGCACCAACTCCACCAAACTCCAACTTGCTTAGTGCCAATCCGGATGGTACCGTAATCTCATCTCCTCCATATGTTTATCGAATAACTTAGGAAATAAGGCTAAGCGGGTCTGCTATGTTGTCTATTCCTTGAACCTTTAAGACCACTATGTCTTTTCGTTCAATAATCTCTCTAATCATGCGATATTTCATTTCCACATGTTTAGACTTGGAATGCTCCCTCGGCTCCTTAGCCTTCGTAGTGGCTCCGCTATTATCACAGTACAATGAGATCAAATCCGTAATACTAGGCACAACGCTAGGTTCTGTGATAAAATTTCTAATCCAAACAGCTTCTTTAGCAGCTTCTGAAGCCACTATAAATTCTGTCTCAGTGGTGGAATCTGTTGTTGAGCCTTGCTTTGAACATCGCCAACTAACCACACCGCCATTAAGGGTGAATATATATCCGGATGAACACTTTCTATCATCTGGATCTCCCTGGAAGTCGGAGTCTGTATAACCCTTAACTTGTAGTTCATCTTCTCCATATATGAGAAACTTATCCTTAGTACCCTTAAGATATTTTAAGATATGTTTCACGGCTGTCCAATGATTATTACCTGGATCAGATTGATATCGGCTAGTCACACTGACACCGAAATTGATGTCAGGTCTCATACATAACATAACATACATAATACCTCTAATACAAGAAGCATATGGAAATTTAGACATTTAACTCTCTCTTCCTCAGTCTGAGGTGCCATTTTCTTCGAAAGATGTATGTTGTATCAGAAAGGTATATTTGCTGCCTTGCAGTTGGTAAACCGTATCTTTCTAACGGCTTATCTATGTACGTCGATTACAAAAACCCTATAAGCTTCCTAACTCTATCCTGATAGAGCTTTATACCTAGTATATAGGAAGCTTCACCTATGTCTTTCATGGAGAAGTTCTTGTAAATGTAGGTTTTCACACATTGCATCAATCTTATATCATTCCCTATGATAAGAATGTTGTCTACATATAAAACTAGGAAAACTATCATGTTCCCACTAACTTTCTTTTAAACATACAGTGCTTTCTCATTCTTGATGAATTCTGATAATCTAATTATCTCATCAAAATGAAGATTACAGCTTTGGGATGCCTGTTTAAGTCCATAAATACAATTTTGGAGCTTACAAACCAAGTTTGCAGTGGATACGAAACCCTCTGGTTGTTCCATATAGATATCCTCCTCAAGGAATCCATTTAAGAAAGCGATTTTCACATCCATCTGACATATCTCATAATCGTGATATACATCAATGGCTAAAAGAATCCTAATGCATTTTAGCATGATTACTGGTGAAAAAGTTTCCTCATAGTCAATCCCAGGATGTTGAGTGTAATATTTTGCTACTAGTCGGGACTTAAAGGTTTCCACCCTTCTATCAGGCCATCGGTTCCTTTTATAAACATATTTACAACCAATAGGTTTAACTCATTCAGGAAGTTCAATTAAGTCCCAGACTTGATTATCAATCATAGAATCCATCTCGGACTTCATGGCTTCCTACCATTTTATCGAATCGATATCCAATATCACTTCTTTATGCGTAGTCAGATTTGTTTCCTCCAATAGGAGAACATCATAGCTCATATCAGATGTTAAAACTAATCTCTTAGGAAACCTTGATATTCTATTCGACTTACGTAGAACTTGTGTTGTAGATCCTTCACCTAATTGGATCTCTGGTTCCATATCTGGCTCCTTAATGTTAGGATCAAACTCATCAAGTTCAATATTTCTACAATTCACACTTTCTCTCCAAAATTCATTTTCAAGAAAATTGGCACAACGAATAACAAATACATTATGTTGCTCAGAATCATAGAATTGATATCCGAAAGAATTTTCAGGATATCCAACAAACCTATATTTATACCCCCTGGTGATAGTTTATCCCGCTGTGCAACTCTAACGTATGCAGGACAACCCCAAATCTTTAAATATCTAAGATTTGGATATCTACTGAACCATATTTGATACGGGGTCACAGAAACAGATTTTGATGGAACCTTATTAAGTATGTGGGCAGCAGTAAGTAAAGGGTAACCCCAAAGGTAATATGGAAGATCTGTATTAGCTCATCATGGAATGTATCATATCCAATAAAGTACGATTTCTTCGCTCAGACACACCGTTGTGTTGAGGAGCTCCTGATGGGCTATATTGGGTGAGAATCCCATTCTCTATTAAATAACTTATGAATTCATCACTCTTGTATTCACCACATCGATCTGATCGAAGGTACTTGATGAATTTACCGGTTTGTTTTTCTATTTCGTTTCAGAATATTTTGAACTTGTCAAATATTTTTATCAAATAGACATATCCATATCTCAACTTATCATCCATGAAAATCACAAAGCATGTTGAATCATCATGAGCGACATGATTTAATGGACCACAGACATCGCTGTGTATTAATTCTAATAAATCTTCAGCACGGTGTCCAACACCATGAAATGTGGACTTTGTCATCTTCCCTTGGATACATGACTCACAAATCGGATAAGGATCTAAGGTAAGATTTTCAATCAAACCATCATTTACCAATTTTGATAGACGTCTAGCTCTTATGTGGCACAATCGCATATGCTATAATTCTATATTATTTAATTCAGATATTCTAATTGTATTTTCATATACATTAAAGACATCTCTAGATGTTTCAAAAATATACTGACCGTTAGATAAAGAATATTGACATATCAAGTTTTTATCTTTATCATATAAACATAAAGTTTCATCCTTAATTTTTATTTTATATCCCTCTTCATCTAATATTGATAGTGATATAATTTATCTGATAAAGGAGGGTACATAATAACAATCAAGTAAATCTAATTTACATCCATTAGAGAGATCTAGAACAATCATTCTTATGGCCTTGACATCCATTATCTTGCCATTGCCAACTCTAAGCTGAATCTCCCATTTGTTCAACCTTATTTTAACCCTCATGACCTGCATAGAGTTGCAAATATGAGTAGGACTGCTGGTGTCTAACACCCATCCACTATTTGCATCTAAGGCTAATGAGATGTCAATAATAGGAAAAATACAAAGCATACCGGAGGGTTCTGCCTTTCCTTTCAGTTCTAGATAGTCCTTCTTCCAATGTCCAGACTTCTTGCAGTGTAGACATTCATCACAAGCTACATGCGGTCTTGCGGTTTTGCGTTTCTTGGAGTTTTTCTTTGAAACCTTATTATTTCCCATTTTGATTTTCTTAGACTTCTTAGAAGTCTTTGAAGAGCTTGTTCCACCATTGAGGTACAAAATAGGATTGTCTTTTCTTCAAGTCATGCTCCGTCGTGTGTAACATATTATGACGTTCTTCATAGCTAGCTTGCATCGAATGCATATAAAAGTTTAACACAAAACTAACATAAGTACCAGGCAAAGAAGACATAATCAAATTACGGCCTAGTCGTTCATCACTCACAATGCCATGTCATTTTAAATATCGGATCTGGTCGATCATGTTCAAAACATGAATGCTCATATATCCTTCATCCATGAGTGTAGCATGGAAAAATTCCTTAGACCTATGATATATCTCGATTTCTTAATTTGCCTCGAAAAACTCATTGAGTGTTCTCATAATGATCAAGCATCTGATACCTTTATGTACTGTTTAAGCAAATTTGGAACCATCTAAAATGTAGGATTTCATCCTAAGGTTATCATACTTCCATTTTTCAAAAGTTCCTCGCTCTTCAAGAGTGGAGTCAAGATCGATTTCAACAGGCAATGGATTGATAGTTACATAGCTTAACTTTTCAAACTCCAAGACAAGGTGAATGTTCATTTCCCAATTGAACACTAGCATAATATTTTTCATTTCAAAATAAAAACGCTAATTGATTATAGAATTTTAAATCTATTAGTGTCCCCCCACTACTTTAGGTAATTCCTTAATCTCCTTTAACGGAAAAATAGAAATTTGACTGTCAAAATTTCCTAGCGGGAAGTGGATCCTATGACATTTACTTCAGCCTCACACTATCGACTGACTTCGCCTTTATAAACTCATTATGTAGACCTCCAAGGTCAATCACATTCATGTGACTCGGAATTTCTTATCCTTACAATAATGACGGTATTAGATTAAGACATATTCCATGTGTATACTTGTCAAAGTTCATTAATGAGCATTGTAAGTACACCCTCATAATAATGACGGTATTGGGTGACTACGTTAACTCATCATGCTACATCTAATTTTTTTACCGGAGTGACCTAAGTTTCGAGTACTTAGACCCTCACACTATTGAAGGTCTAGCGAATAAGCAGTAATAACTCATTCATCTTCGTATTGGCAAGATGGACCTACTATAATACTCCAACATTATTAATACTATTACTTAAATAAAGTAATCACCTAATCACGAGAGATTTATGAAAATCAAGTCATTAACATGCATTAACATGCTTGGGTCAAAATTAAAATTTTAATTTAAAAACATAAAATGCATATCCAATATGACTTATGCATAATTAAATTAAAATTACTGTGGCATGGATTCAAAATACAAGTGTTGTGTGGTTAAGACATGCTCTGATACCATTCTGTTGGGGCGGTTGTGGGATCCTAGGGTCAGATCGGTACCCCGCACAGGGAAAGTGGGTCAACCCATGGATATCTAGCATGACTGTATTTTTAAAATATTTTATGGAATATAATATTTCATTACGAGTCTGTAGGAAAAACCCGGGGCTGAATCAGAGTCCGAAAGCTCAATAACGAAGAAAAACAATTGGCGTACGCATAGTTTATGTTTTTTTTTATTTGTTTAGAGCTTTCCTTCCACTCTCTTTCAGGAGAGCTGAAGAAATTAGGGTAAAATGACCTAATTCCTTCTGATCTTCCCTAAATATTTCAAAAATACCCAAAATTAATTCTTAACATCAAAACCAACATCAGCACATGTTATAGAATAAAAATCAAGTCTTTCAAAATATCAAATATTTTTACAAAAATATAAATTTATTCTAAATGCGCACTTGCGTAAATTTTGAATCCAAAACAAAAACCAAATTAGAATCCCACAATAAAATGACTCATGAACAATTCTAGGTCACTCAAAGGTGATTAAGTGATTCTAGAATGATAGTCATACCTCCAAGCTATAATCTAGAGTTCTAAGCTCTAATTTAATGTTCAATATCCAACATGAACATATTTGACCCAATTACAAGCATATTGTGTTTATACTTCTAAAGCATCCTAACACAATTAATTAGCCTAATTTCAACATCAAACTATGTTATTATGTATCAAATGCGTAATTCATCACTATATGTCTCACTAATGAAAACTCACTAATGAAAAACATAGCTTTTGGAGAAGATCAAACTTACCTAGCAAGGTTGATTCAAAGATCCAATCTATTTCTCATTGTTGAAATATCGTAGATAAAATCCAAAGTTAGCAAGCTTAACTCCATGATACAATCTTGATTTCAATGCTAGCAAGCTTCACTCTAAAATCCAATCTTGATTTCTCCTAATTGAAATGTTTTAGAGATCTCACAAAACTTCTCTAAACAATTCTCTAACTTAGGCTAATTTTTCTAATTCTTACTTGTATTTAGCTTTCTCAAGCTTGATTAAAACCTTTGTTCAAGCTTGCTATTTATAGCAAAACTTAGGGAATTTTTAATTAATAAACATTTTAATCAAATTTTATATGGGCTTACTCTTATTTGTCCAAATATGTATAATTAGGTGTGACTACTCACCTTTGTCTTTCACTTTAATTTAATCCAATTAAATCAAGATAAAGTTTAATTAATGTATTAGTTACACGTCTACCACTTTGATTTAATCTAATTAAATCAAACCAAATACACCTATAATTACATATTTATAATTAACAAAATATCCTCAAATGGTAGAGATATTTATGAATTTATAATTAAGCCTTTGTGTAATTTTGGATTGATCCAATTAGGTCAAACTAAATAATCAATGTTATCCAATAATACATGATTATCTTAGTTGATAATTATAATATCGAATATTATTTATTATCAAAAATTATCGGCTACCTAAGTGCTCAACGAGTACACTTCATATTGTGGGACTCTCTAAGTTCAAACACGTTCGTCATATAAGCCTAGTTAATATGTTCGTAATTCAGCCACCTTCGAATTCGCAAAGAACATGAACGACCTTTCTGGACTATACAAGTTGAGGTCATCACATATGTTTAATAATCTCTCCATTGTAGGCTATCCGAGTTGTGCTTAGGAAACATAAAATATACCGTCAAGTTTATGAGGCACATATCTTATGTCGACATTTCCACAACTCTTTACAACTAATGCGATCCACCCTAGGTGATCGACATTGGCCAAAGTCTTTAAGAATCGTGACTTACTCACTTGTATACCTAAATCCCTTATGGTACACATATGAGCCGACGGATCCTATCTTGATACGCACTTGATTAACGAGTGCATCGGTCCACACCCAATGATTATCTAGAGGCCCAGACCATGAAAGGTTTCTGACATACATGGCATCTAAGTGTGGAAGATCTCACATAAAATCAATGCTATCCTATAATCAAAAAGATCATATATGCTACTCGACTTGAGGAGATTCCTAGTGACAGTGGTGTGTACTTCCAACTATTAGGAATCACATGTTAAGTATTCAGTCCCACGAATACCCACACGTCTATACGAGCTTTCCAAAACTCATGGTACATCGGGTTAAACCGTTGGAACTCCAATTCCAATATACGACATGTGTTAGTCTTCTAGGTTAAAGAAATTCGACCGTATTTCAAAACCAACAACAATGAATATTTACTTTAAGAATAGTTTATAATAGTAATACTATCCCAATATTGGACCATCTAGTGTCCAGTATTACTACAAGACTATTCTAAGGTCGATGTCATTCTTAGCATATTTATACATCAATCTAATATACATAATGACATTACCATTAATAAAGTTTGAAATGAAAATATAGTTATTTTATTATTAATAATAAAATATACAATACATTATTCGGATTGGCGCTCCAAGCACCAACTCCAACAGTATGGGCCTTCCTACGTCAGTCCAAGCTTGCCATCTCCTACTTCCTTAGTGTTTTGAAATACCTTGCGTAGAACCCACTCCCCTTCTTTAAAAGTTTGAGTTCTGACGTTCTTGTTGAAGTCAGTAAGTCATACCGTGGCACGTTCCCATAAATCATCAATGATGTCGAGGCTATGATTCATGAGCTGCCTGTTGGATTCTTAATCGAGCCTCTAGTAGCGTATGGATGAGATGATTCATTCGACAAGAATGACTGCCTTAATTCCAAATGTTAATGATAAGGAAGTCTCCTCAGTCGATGAACGGACTGTTATTCTGTAAAACCAGAGTACTCCTGGAAGCTCGTCTGCCCACGCTTCTTTAGCTTTCTCTAGTCGCTTTTTTACAATATTGATAAGGTCTTGTTAGAGGACTCGACTTGTCCATTTTCTTAGGGGAAGCATGGAGTCGAGAAGCCGCGCTTGATTCCCCAATTTCTAAAGAAGTCTTCAAAGTGGTGGCTAATGAATTGGGAGCCATTATCAGTCATTATTTCACTTGGTAGCTCAAATCGACAGATGATGTTATTCCAAACGAAGGTATAGACTTCTTAATCTCGTATTCTCGCAAAGGCCTCAGCTTCAATCCACTTGGAGTAGTAATTCGTTAGCGAAAACATGTAGACTTGCTGGCCTGAAGATATTGGGAGTTTGCCTGCAATATCCATACCTCACTTCATAAATGGCCAAAGGCATAAAATGGGATAAATCTTATGCGGGTGGAAGTGGGTAAACCTTTGGCATTTATCGCATCGACGAGCAAAGTCCGTTGAGTCGGCTCTCATGGTTGGTCGGTAATTATATGTAGTGTGGGCTCGGCATGCCAAACTTCTTCCTCCGAAGTGGTTTCTATATTTCCCTTCGTCCAACTCAACTAGCACGTATCGGGCTTCCTCGGGAGTAACACACTTACGGTATGGTCCATAATATGATCTCTTTAGAAGATGGTCATCATATAAAGTAAACCTTGTAGCTTGGTGTTGGATATTTTAAGCTTGTCATTTGGGAGTGAACTGTCTTTCAAATACTTGACTTTGAAGTCGTCCAAGTGTTGACTGAGCTGACTGAGGCAACATCTTTGGATTCTTCTTTCTAGATGGTTGGCCATTACAAATAAACTACAGGAACAAATTAGGGTTTGTCCCATTGCATAATTGAACTGAGGGTGGCTAGGGAGTCCGCATGGGAGTTTTCAATTCTGGGAACTTGTGAGATCGTAAACTCCTTAAATGTTACATGAAGCTCCTTTACATTTCATAACTAGGAAACCATCTACGAATATCTTGTCTGATACGACCCTTAGAGCTGTGACGATGAGTTAGGAGTCTAAGTGGAACTCAATCTTCCTGACTCTAAGGTCTTTAGCCAATGTGAGACCAACAATTAGTGTTTTGTACTCGGCTTCATTGTTGGTGACTTGGAAGCCACATTTGATTGCTTATTATAGCGTGTCTCCTTCAAATGAGGTGAATACAAGTCCCAAATCACATCCTCGCTTGTTACTTGATCCATCCACAGTGATTTTCCAAGTTGATGTCGGCTTGATACTGTTGGGTTTCTAGGTTATCCCAAGATCAAATTAACCAATGAAAACATGTGAATACAATAAAGTAAAGTTTCGGAATACTCACTTTGATCGGCTTTTGCGATGCGAAGAACAATAAAAATTTCTCCTTGTAGCATTCGGCCAAGGCTTCTTTTTGGTGCTCCATGGATTCGGTCAACCCCTCTTTGTGTGCTCCTTGATTTGTCTTCAAGCTCCAAGCTTTGATGAAGGATTCCATGCTCATGAATGGGTTTCCCTATCACCTTTGTTATGACCCTTTATGTGCTAGCATTGGAGAAAATTGCAACAAAATTCCCCTAAACTTTTCCTTGTTGCTCTCGGCATTGAAGGAGAAAGAGAGAAACTTTTGGCTCCAAGGCCGAAAATTGGGAGAGAGAGAGGAAAAAGATGAGTTATGTTGGTTGTGTTTTTGATTTCAAAAATCAAATACAATTCACATTTTCCAAAAAGGTACAAGGCATTTATGCCTTCCAACAACTCACATCAATCAAAAGTTGACAAGTTTTCAATCACCAAAACGGTGACAAGACTCCCATCACATGAATGACTAATGATGTGACGCGTGATGTGACTTATGGGCCCCACTTGATTCGAAATGCGAGTGGCCCCGCAAAAAACTCCCGGGCTCGGGTTCACTAATTCTGAATTAACGAATTTTCCGTTGCGACGTAATTAAATCAAATTTAATTAAATAATTATGCCTAGCAAAATTATTATTCATGTCGCTAGCGAATTAATTCTAAAGTAACTCGTTCGCCCGAATTAAAATCTAATTTTAATTCCGCGTCGAAATCTAATTTCGTATAATATATCGAATATATTATTTTTTCGATTAATTCCAAATTAATCGTTCTCTCTTTTAAATAGTATTTTATCCCAGATAAAATATCTCCGTAATTAATCCCAGATTAATTTTCTATCTCTATTAATTAATCCCAGATTAATAATGTGCGAGTCATACGTCATCGGTGAATCTTCGGGAAGCGACCCATGAGATCCCCGAATATGTTGGTAGTAAATCCGATCGTCGGACTATCCGAATACGTACGTACCTAGTACTACGTTTTTACTGATTTACAAGACATGGTTGGCTTCTAGCAAAACATTGTGCCTACCTAATTCTCCAGAAATATTTTTAAAGGAATATGTAATCTGTATCAGGTGTAGTATACGTAGTATTGCGTATTGCGATCCAGTATCTGATGTCACGTGCTAGGCTTGGGGCTGGAATTGTGTATGCCCCGTACGAAGCACATATCGGATCTCTGGTAACTAGTCTCTATAATAGGATAACTATGACCTTGTCATATTATCCCGATAGCTGTAGCGTATAAGAACACCAGTTCCGTATCCTACGTGATCATCATCTCCACTATGACTGGAGTGATACTTCCATCTTGACATCACACCCAATACACTACGGTTCTCAATATACCCAGAAGAGGGTACACAGAACCTGTTAAAGCCCGGATGACCAAAACCAAAGTATATGATTGTCGGAAGTATTAGCGGTGCAAGTCTCAGGTTAAGACCAAATACACCTACCCTGATTCGGACTTCCATAGACACATAGTCATACTACCAATGGAATTCCGAAGGGTCTATCCAGAGCGAAGCTGTTTCCGTACCATCGGTAAACACAACCCCATATTACACTTGCATGAGTATCCAATACCCAATATATGAGAACTATGCCGTTATGCTCCCATAACACGCACAAGTGCAATACTAGTCTATTCTGCATTATCGATGTCCAATCTCGATAATACTCCGACTAGGGATGTTTTAATGATTAAACCTTCATGGATTGATACTGTCTCATATCTTATCAATCCGGAATTAATCATATGGACTTTTATCATTTATGTATCTTGGTAATCCAATTACAAATGATAAAAGAGCAATTTCCTTTGTCACATAGTTAATTTGTACAACAACACCATGTTTTGTACAAATAGTGATGCTATGGGTCATAATTGTCCAACAATCTCCCACTTGGCCTATAGCCAATCACTCAAGTGTCATACACCTGAACTATGTACGGGTCGCTCAAACTTCTGCTGAGAAACAGCTTTCGTCAGCGGATTTGCAAGGTTATCATCTGATGCGATTTATTCGATCATCACATCGCCACGATGTATGATCCGAATAAAATCAGATGAATAGTTGAAGTATATACTTGGATCGTTGATGAGACCATTAATTCTTTTGCCTGTGTTGTAGCCTAGCTCCTGCTAACAGAACTACCTAATCTGATTAGGATTATTAGGATCCAAATGGCTTCTTTATTGCTGCCTCAGCTGCAACAATATTCCGCTTTTATTGTTTATTCGGTAACAATATCTTGCTTGGAAGATTTCCAGCTCACTGTTCCGGCATTCAAACTATAATACCTTTATTATGACTTATAGTCATTTTCATCGGTTAGGAAACTTGCAACAGTGAACCTAGTCACTTCAAGTTCTCATTCTCCATAGTATAAGAAGAAGCATCCTTAGTTCATCTAAGATACGTAAGCATGTTCTTAACATCAATCCAATGACTATCACTTGGATTGGCCTGATTGTGACTCCATATGCTCAAAGCAATGAGACACAGGTCGCGTACATTTATTTCAATGTACGAGTTCTCGGAGAGTGCCAACAAATTTTAGATCTATCATAGTAGATCCTTATTCCTAGAATAAAGGTTGTCTCTCCCAAGAATTCTACGGAGAATTTTCATGAAAGCCAAGCTTTCACCGATTATATTATGGGAATGTCATTTCCAAGAAATGATATATCATTATTATTTAGGACATTCACTGTCAGTGCGCTCCCACTAACCTTCTTATATACACAAGAATCATTTTCATTTTGAATTAAATCATATACCATTATGATTACATCAAAACGATTAGTTCCAAGAACGCAATGTTTGCTTCAATCCATAAATAGATCGAATAACTGCAACCTTGTTTGCTCATTTTGGTACGACAAACCATCAGGAAGTTGTAAACATCCTCCAAAAGGTTTTCGTTTAAGGAAAGCGATTTTGACGTTCAGCTGCCTTATTTCATAAATAAAATACGCAGCATTAGCAAGCATTATCCAAATGGATTTAACCATGGCAACATATAAAAGGTTTTGTCGTAATCGACACAATGTTGATAACGATACCCTTTTTGCTACAAGCCTAGCTTGTACGTTGGTATGTTGCCATCCATGTATGTCTTCCTTGAAGACACATATATATCAATAGGCACAATGCCTTCTGGTACAATCAACCAGTGTCTAAACTTAGTTGGTATACATGGAATCCATTTCGGACATCATGGCAATTTGCCATAACAGGGAGTCGATACCTTGTATCACTTCCTCATACGTAGTCAATTCGTATTCCTCAATAAGATTGACATCTTTACGAGGTGAGATCAGAAACCCATACCTCCCAGGTTGTTTTCTGACTCTCCCTGACTTGCGCGGTTCTTGTGTATTCGAAGATTATGGTACAGTTTCATCTTTGATGAACTGTTTGTGTTCCATTAAGGTTCGGTTCCTGGAACAGTATTACTCCGATTTTCATCGAGGTTTACTTTCCTCCCACTTACCACTGCATATAGGTATTCTTCTTAGGAAAACCACATGGCGAGCAACAATTACATTGTTCTCGTGTGAGTTGTATAAGTACTATACTTCGGTTACCCTACGATAACCAAAAATTATGAACTTATCTGATTTAGGTTTTAGTTTGGTATCATCCAAACATATGCCCAGCATTTCCAAATCACCAGGAATAAGAAAACCCGGTTTCTTTCCTGTTCATATCTAATATGAAGTCTGTCTAACAGATTTTTATGGAACCTTATTCAAAATAAGTATTGCATTGTGTAATGCATATCCCTTGAAGGAAAATAGTAGCTCAGAGTGACTCATGATTAACCTTACTATGTCCAACAAGGTTCGGTTTCTCAGTTCAGACACACCGTCAAATTGAGGTGTTCCGGGAGGAGTCCACATTGAAAGAATACTATACTCTTTCAAGTAATTGAGAAACTTATTGCTTAAGTATTTTCCACCATGGTCTAACCGTGACAGTTTAATACTTTAGCCGATCTGTCTTTACTTCGTGTCGAAACTCTTTGAATTTATCAAAAGTTTCCGATTTGTGTTTCAAAAGAAACAGATAACCATAACGCGATGCCACATCCGTAAAGGTTGCGAAGTGTTCATATCCACCTCTAGCCTAGCTAGATATGAGCCCACTTACGTCACTATGAACGAGGGCTAACAGATCGGTGGCACTAGCACTTTTACCAAGTAAAAAGTGTTTTAGGCACTTTGCCAAATGAACTAGATTCATAGACTTCATTTGATTAGAATCAAATCTGTCCTAGTACCCACTCTTCGAAAGTGTGGATATACGAGTCTTGTTTAATGTGTCCCAGACAACAATGCCACAAATAAGTCTCAACTGATTATTCAGTTTGAGCTATTTGTTTGTCATGTCATACGTTTGAGATTCATTTATATTCAAAATATAAATATTGTTATTCACATCTAATGTGTTATCTCAATATCATCTTTATAAAATGAAACACTTTAGTGTTCTAGAATATAAAGGTATATCCGCAACGGATTATACTCTGATATAGAGATAATGTTTCTAGTCAAACTAGTTATATTTTAACAGTTTCCTAATTTAAGTACACACCCAAATGGTAGTTCCTAAAATTAGGTTTCTACGGTCAAAACAGCGACTCCGTCCCGTTCTCGACACACAGATTAATCTCAACTGAAGTCAGTATCCTGCTAATCAGCAGATTCTGCACACCAGTATATATCTATGTACCCAATTTAGTATCAAAATCCAATTTTGAAACTAATAGTGAACATGTTTATGACAAATATACTTAAAGCCGGAGCCTTGCCCCGCTTTCACTTCCTCCATGTCTGCCTTGTCCATACGGCAGTCACACTTCCAGTGACCCCATATGCCACTGTTTAGGCAGACATCTTGGGATATGTCCTTTGTCTTCTTAGAAGACTTGTGATGATTTTGCCTTTGCCCCTTTTAGAAGCTCTGGCTCTGCCTCCAAGAGCATAGCCATCAACTCTCTAAGAGTTTACTCTTGGTTCATAATGAACCTGCCCCAGCTTTCGGGTAGAGACTATAAGATCAAAACTTTGGTAGTCTCGACCACGTAGGTAATGCCAGCTACCTAACTGATCAATGTCAGCAATCATCTACGACACCTAGTGCTCGAAAAATGTACCCTCTGATATACACGAGCTAAAGAGCTTCTTTGTAATTTATACTTCTAAGAATAAATTTATGAAGATCTTTAATTTCATCATCATGGTATAAGGATCTAATCCTTAATTGACGACGGAATTAAAGTGTCATTGCAGTAAGTATAAAGGATTGAGCACTAAAGTTATCATCACATGAATCTTCCAAAGATCATGTTCTACTATTTGCTCAACTCCGGGCTTAGGCCCAAAAGGTTGTTCTATCAAATAGAATAACTTTTCAGTTCCCAGGACTATCCTCAGGTTTTATTCCCAATCTGAAAACTAAAGCCGTTTAAAGATATTTTTACCCAGGTTTATGTTTTAAACGCTAATCTTTCAGTTATCTTGATTGCTATAGTCCAACTATCCAATCAACGATTTTAGGTACTATTGAATATAATGATTACTATAGTCTAACTATATAATCAACTATAATTTAATTTTTTAAATTCAAATATATTGATTACTATAATCCAATTATATAATCAACTATAAATTGAAATAGTTTGAATACAGTCCAACTGTTTAATTAAAACAACGATTAAATATTAGTCCAACTAATATATTTATGTAATGACGAAAAATTGAAATGAGCGCGTATTGGCAAGTATCTAAACGAAATTGCAAATTTAATATTTGCCTCCCACTATTTTTCGACGAGCCTCTAACCCTCTGTTGAGTACTCGGGAAACCTTGTTTCCTAGTGGGCTAGGATCCTGTTAAATAACACACAACCTTGACTTTGGCCAACAAATTGTATGATATTTAACTAGGTAGATCTCTAAGATCAATTGAATCTCATCCAATTACTAGATCCAGTAGGTGGACATCCAAATCTGAAACATATATCTAATATATGCCAATATATGCCAATATATTTCCTAACCTTTTTTCCTCTGAATCAATTAAGCCTTGGCTTTGGCACAACAAACTTAATGATTCCAGTTAAGCGGGACCTATTGACTTTGGAAAGTTTCGTAATCGATGTCGATGGACAAGAAGTGATCTTGAATTTGGCCAACAAATCACAACTTGGACAAGACATGCGATATGGAACAAAGCCTTCATGATTCAAACATATCCGCGATGGACAAAGGCCTTGACTTTGGCCAACAAACCAGTGCCAATCTTGGATCTTGAGAATGAATCATTCAAAGGAAGGAAAAACGCTTAATATATGTTGAGGGTTTATCGCGTAATTGGCAACCAATTAATTATCTTTGTTAAGGTCTCATCATACACCCTTAAGCATGCATTCTAAAAGCATAATAAGGCGCGTAAATAAATTAATAATGATATGCGGATGGATATTTAAAATATTTTGTTCCTAGAACAAATCTCTCCTTTTTCTCTCTCCCGCTAGCACAAATCTTACTTCTACCCCAATTACATAACACTTCTAAAGAAAACTCATTTACATTGAGGGGAATAGGTGAGAAGAGAAATACAAAGAATCAAGAGGTAATAGGCTGGACACGCAGGTCCAATTTAATAAATTCTAAATTTATTACAATAATTTCCAAAATCGCCCTCACCCATCTAATATTCATCCGATATACATTATTCATACATCACATCCATGTATTCACACAAAGCATGTTATCAATCAATCTAATCCAATTAATTAATCTGAAATTAATGACCATCCAATGTTCAAACAACGATTTGATTTTGCGCGAGTCTAACTCGTTTTAAGAATAAGTACTCAAAGTACGAATTCTTGAATTATATTAAACTACAATATTAAATCCAATTTAATTTGTATTTAATACTAATTCATTATTTAATTCCAAATTAAATAATTACACTTTATTAATGAGCTTTTGCTACTTAGATTCTAAATCTAATCATTACGGGTCTCAAAGCCCAATTAACATCCAATGTCAATTTAATTAAAGTCCAATGGGGTTTCAATTAATTTATAAGGCATGGACTTTGGCAACCAAAGCCCAATAAGGAATCACCATTTTCCAAAAATCAATTTAGGCCCAATAGGCCCAATTATAATATTAAAGGCCCATTTAATTATATTTGGACTTTATGGATATGGTTTTGGGCCCAATTGGATCCAACCAATTAACCTAAACCAAAATTGGCCCAACCAAGCCCATTAAGCCCAAATACAACTTTAAAAGCCCAATTCTAAATTTAGCCCAACTAATTAAATTACAAAATTCCAAATTTCACAATTTAATTAACTAAAGTGTATAAGCCATAATTAATTACTCAAATTAACATTTCCAAAATACTAATTTAATCAATTAATCATGCTCTTCATCATCAACCCATGTCCAACATCATTGAATCAAAAAATCAATTCATTTCATGCTAATTGGTCACGACAATTTGGGGTTTTTATGTCTGATTTCGATTTTAATCCAATTAAATCCTAAATCAATATTTCCCAAGTCTTTCAACTCATCCAATGATAAAAACAAATTCACCATGACATTAGGGCATGTCCAACTTTCGGCCAAGCCTAACTTTTGGGGAAAAATTGATCCAATTCAATTTTCATCAAATTGACCATGCATAACACTATGTTATCATCATTCAAGCATACTCAATCAAACAATTTCATCAAATCATGCTCAAATCAATTTTACCCAAATTTTACCCTATTCAATTTCATGCTTAATCAAGGCTTTTGATACCATTGTTGGGTTTCTAGGTTATCCCAAGATAAAATTAAGCAATGAAAACATATGAATACAACAAAGTAAAGTTACGGAATACTCACTTTGATCGGCTTTTGCGATGCGAAGAACAACAAAAATTTCTCCTTGTAGGATTCGGCCAAGGCTTCTTTTTTGTGCTCCATGGATTCAGTCAACCCCTCTTTGTGTGCTCCTTGAGTTGTCTTCAAGCTCCAAGCTTTGATGAAGGATTCCATGCTCATGAATGAGTTTCCCTATCACCTTTGTTATGACCCTTTATGTGCTAGCATTGGAGAAAATTGCAACAAAATTCCCCTAAACTTTTCCTTGATGCTCTCGACATTGAAGGAGAAAGAGAGAAAAATTTGTCTCTAAGGCCGAAAATTGGGAGAGAGGGGAAGAAGATGAGTTATGTTGGTTATGTTTTTGATTTCAAAAATCAAATACAATTCACATTTTCCAAAGAGGTACAAGGCATTTATGCCTTCCAACAACTCACATCAATCAAAAGTTGACAAGTTGTCAATCACCAAAATGTGACAATACTCCCATCATATGAATGACTAATGATGTGATGCGTGATGCGACTTGTGGGCGCCACTTGATTCAAAATGCGAGTGGGCCCACAAACACTCTCGGGCTCAGGTTCTCTAATTTCGAATTAACGAATTTTCCGTTGCGACGTAATTAAATCAAATTTAATTAAATAATTATGCCTAGCAAAATTACTATTCATGTCGCTAGCGAATTAATTCTAAATTAACTCGTTCGCCCGAATTAAAATATAATTTTAATTCCGCGTCGAAATCTAATTTCGTATAAAATATCGAATATATTATTTTATCGATTAATTCCAAATTAATCGTTCTCCCTCTTTAAATAGTATTTTATCCCAGATAAAATATCTCCGTAATTATTCCCAGATTAATTTTCTCTCTCTATTAATTAATCCCAGATTAATAATGTGCGAGTCATACATCATCGGTGAATCTTCGGGAAGCGACCCATGAGATCCCCGGATATGTTGGCAGTAAATCCGGTCGTCGGACTATCCGAATACGTACGTACCTAGTACTGCGTTTTTACCGATTTACAAGACATGGTTGGCTTCTAGTAAAGCACCGTGCCTACCCAATTCTCCAGAAATATTCTTAAAGGAATATGTAATCTGTATCAGACGTAGTATACGTAGTCTTACGTATTGCGATCCAGTATCTGATGTAACGTGCTAGGCTTGGGGCTGGATTTGTGTCTGCCCGTACAAAGCACATATCGGATCTCTGGTAACTAGTCTCTAAAATTGGATAACTATGACCTTGTCATATTATCCCGATAGCTACAGCATATAAGAGCACCAGTTTCGTATCCTACGTGATCATCATCTCCACTATGACTGGAGTGATACTTCCATCTTGACATCACACCCAATACACTATGATTCTCAATATACCCAGAAGAGGCGTACACAGATCCTGTTAAAGCCATGGACGACCAAAACCAAAGTATATTGATTGTCGCAAGTATTAGCGGTGCAAGTCTCAGGTTAAGACCAAATACACCTACCATGATTCGAACTTCTATAGACACATAGTCATACTACCAATGGAATTCCGAAGGGTCTATCCAGAGCGAAGCTGTTTCCGTACCATCGGTAAACACAACCTCCTATTACACTTGCATGAGTATCCAATACCCAAATATATGAGAACTATGCAGTTATGCTCCCATAACACACACAAGTGCAATACTAGTCTATTCCACATTATCAATGTCCAATCTCGATAATACTCCGACTAGGGATGTTTTAATGATTAAACCTTCATGGATTGATACTGTCTCATATCTTATCAATCTGGAACTAATCATATGGACTTTTATCATTTATGTATCTTGGTAATCCAATTACAAATGATAAAAGAGCAATTTCCTTTGTCACATAGTTAATTTGTACAACAACACCATGTTATGTACAAATAGTGATGCTATGGGTCATAATTGTCCAACAGATACACTGGATCTCCATGTTAGCTTGAGCTTGTATGCTGAGGGAGAAGTCGACCAGCAAGTTTGCTAGTGCCTGGGACTTGATTACAGTTCCAGGCTGATAAGTTTTATCATGCTCCTCTCACTCAACTATCCACTTGACCAGCCTTTGGAGAGATCGATTTTGTGAAGTATGTTTCTCATTGGATAGGTGGTGTGGACTATGATTCGATAACCTTAGAAGTATGGCCTTAGCTTCTGAGCTGCTATTAGCAAGGCTAACACCAATTTCTTCATCAAAATATAGCGTGTCTCGGAGTCAAGCAAGGCTATGCTCATGTAGTAGACCGAGAGTTGTGTCATGTTTTCTTCTCACACTAAGACCACACTCACTGCATGCTTAGACATGCCCAAGTATATGTAGAGTCGCTCACCGTCGACTGGCTTAGAGAGTAGCGGTGGAGTGGTTAAGTATCTATTGAGTTGTTCCAATGCTTCCTCATAGGCCGAAATCCATTTAAAGTTCATTGCGTTTTTTAGACCGGAGAAGAATAAAAAACATTTATCTATAAATTTGGAGATAAATATGTTCAGAGTGTCCACTCTACCCGCCATTCGCATGACATCTTTAAGGCATATGGGGGAACAAATGTTAATGATTTACTTGATCTGATATAGGTTGGCTTTTATTCCTCATTGTGTGACATTGTAGCCCAAGAACTTGCCAGACGACATACCGAAAGCACACTTTGTAGGATTCAGCTTTATTCCATACTTCTTCATTATGTCGAAGGCTTGACCCAAATGTTGTAAGTGTTGTTTAGCCTTTAATGATTTCACCAACATATCATCAATATACACCTCCATTGTTTTCCCTATCTGTTGAGAAAACATTTTGTTGATGAGGCATTGGTATGTGGCTCCCTCATTTTTAAGTCCGAATGACATCTTATAGCAATAAATTCCTTTGTTAATGATGAAAGTCATCTCCTACTGGTCGTCTTGGTGCATGAGGATCTAATTGTAGCCTGAATAGGCGTCTATGAAGACGCTGAGGAAAAGGTGGAGGTGGAGTGATCTGTTCTTTTTCCTCCATCTGTTGCTTTGTTTGTTTTGGAATATCTTCAATTGTTTCCTTGATTCCAACATCTTTGTTGATTTCAGTACCGCTTTTTAACATGATGGCATGACATTGCTCCTTTCCCATGTTCCTTGGATTTGGCTCTGTGTTGCTAGAAAGGGTACCTGGCGGTCTGTAACTCTGAGCATTGGCCAGTTGTCCCATTTGATTTTCCAGTGCTTTAATAGAGGTTGAATGGCTTTGATTCAATGCTACTTGATTTTGAACCATAGCTGCTAAAGCATCGTATTTTGCTTTTTGCTTCTTCAACTGGGCCAACACTTCTATTATTCCTGGTTTTTTTCATGCTCCTGGCCTTTGTTCTGTTGCTGGAATCCAGGTGGTGGATAGTTCTGTTGTTGGAATCCCGATGGTGGATTGTTCTTTTGCCCTGAATTGTTGCTCCATGAAAAATTCGGATGATTCCTCCACCATGGGTTGTAGGTGTTGGAATATGGATTGTTCCCATGTCTGTTGAAATTGTTGACATAATTCACCGTTTCTTCAAGTTGGTTTGGTTCTGGTGCTCCTCCATATGGTGAACTTGTGGATCCATCGTTAACTTTCATGTTAAGAGTTTCCAGATTTTTGCAAATCACATCCAGCTTGGAATTCAGTGCTGTGTTGGCTCCAACTTCATAAATTCCTGCAATTCTTTGGATCATGCTCCTTTCTGTTGGCCATAAAGAATTATTGTTGGCCATTTCTTCAATTAAGTCCCAGGCCTGATATTCTCCTTTTGCCATCAAAGCTCCTCCAGCAGCAGCATCAATTGTGGTTCTCATTATTCCAGAAAGTCCATTGTAGAAGGTTTGGACTTATAGCCACTTTGCGATCTCATGATGAGGACATTTCCAGAGTAAATCTTTCCCAAACATCGCAAAGGGATTCTGAATCTTGTTGCATGAAGGATGTGATGTCATTCCTCAACTTTGCAGTTCTGGCTGGTGGAAAGTACTTTGCAAGGAATTTGGTGGCTAGAGTGTTCCAAGTTGTGATGGAACCTGCTGGTAGTGAATGTAGCCAAGATTTAGCTCTGTTTTTCAAGGAGTATGGAAAAACACGCAGTCTCATTGCTTCTTCAGCTGCTCGGTTGTAATTGAAAGTACCACAAACTTCCAGGAAGTTGCTGATGTGGGAATTAGGATCTTCAGTTGCATTTCCCCCAAACTGTACTGACTGCTGAATAATCTGGATGCATGTTTTGATGTCACACGCATTTGCTGGTAAATGAGGATGTACAATACAGGAAATGAAGCCGTCGACCACCGGAATGGTTCTGTCTCGAATGGGTATCGGTGGTGCAATGTCCAAAGGTTCAGGTTCCATGTTGACTAAAGCTTCTTGGCCTTCTCGCCTTTCCCTTCTCAACTGTTTGATGGTTATTTCAATTTCTTAGTCAAGCGGTCGGAGTTCAAAGCTTCTTGTTCGTCTCATGTAGTTTCTGAGAACATGAAACACAGAAAACAAAAACAATAAGTAAAAATAAATTAGATACAAGTAACGTATCTAACCCCAAAACTAATAGTGAAAGATAAATAAGTCCCCGGTAACAGCGCCAAAAACTTGACCGGTGCTTACACACACGCGTATAACGCAAGTGCACGTATCGTTCAAGTAGTATAAAAAGTATCGATCCCACGAGGACTTAATACCTAATCTATAATTTTATGAGGTCAAATGATTACTAGTATCTAATGAATTGATTGTTTGATTGGAATGGTGACTTAAATTTAAAACAAGTAAATAAAATGGCGCGAAAGTTGGTTGAGGAAAATTCAAATTTATTAAACTATCCAGGGTTGTGATTTCTTCCAATATCTTTTTAAAGATGAAGTGGTTATTTCATGTTTGTGTAATATATTGGTTTACTAACCTGGAACACGAAATTCTGCAAAAGCCTTTGTCGATGGTCTGATGCAAATACCCAGTGTAACCCAATTAAATCATATGTCTATGTCAATCAAATTACCTGGATTCATTAAGACTAAGTTCCAATTGTGGTTACCCCCGCCCGACAGGTATATGTCTATTCTGTAAGGAAATCTATTAAAGGGTTATCTATCCTCAAGGAAGATCGTGAGCTATTAAGTCTAAGGCTGAAACCTAAAATTCCTTTGTCAAGTATATTTTAGATTTACCAAATCAATCTTATTAGTGGTCAATTAACAAGACGCATTAAGCTTAAGACTTAATAAGTAAACCTTTAAATTACCCAAACTATAAAATAACCCCTTATAAACCGGTGATATTAGAATTCATCACAACCCCAGATAACTAACTTAGTTACGACACATAACTAGGGCTAGTAAAAACTTAAATAAAATAAAAGACATAAAGTAAAATGCTGAAAAGTAAATTGCTGAAAAGTAAATGACAGAAAGTAAATGCTGAAATTAAATACTGAAAATTAAATGCTGAAAAGTAAATGCTGAAAGTAAATTGCTGAAAAGTAAATGCTGAAAGTAAATTACTGAAGTAAATTGCTGAAAAGTAAATGCTGAAAGTAAATTACTGAAAAGTAAATAAAGTAAAAGTACAATAAAAGAAAATGCTGAGGTAAAAGGATCCACATTTATTACTTTTATTTTAGATATCTCCATTAATATAATATATTAACTTTGCATGCTAATTACCAACCAGCCATATAGGGGGGTATCCAGATTAAGTCAAATTAATAATAATTACCAACCGACCAATCAGGCAATATCCAGTTTAGTTAGGTTAAAACCAATTTAAATAATTACCAACCGACCAATATGCCGGTATCCTCGTTAAGTAAGTTTAACTAGTTTATATATTATAATTAAGGGAGATTAATCTAAATATTAGTAATAAAAGTTTTACCTTACCCCAGCAAAGGGGAGTTACCTCCTCATTACTCAAAAGAAAAACTGAAAATTAAAGAAAGAAAAGTATTATGCGTAAAAGTAAATTGCGGAAAGTAAAAACTGAAAGAAAAGTAAAGAAAAGAAAGTACGAAAGCAGAAATTAATACTGAAAGCTGTAAATAAACAAACAAGATACAATCTTCTTAGTATTCTTAAGGAATTCCTTAGAAGAAAGTATGAATTTACAAATGAAATGGCTTGGTATTTATAGGCAAAATTTTGCCTCCACCAAATCCATATTAATTGCTCCACTAATTGCTCCACCAAACCATTATTAATTGCTCCACTAATGCTTATCATGTTTGGTGGTGATTTGATAATTTTTATTATTTATTTATTAATTATTTTTTGCTTGGAAAATGACTTTAATAATTACACACAACATACTTCTGGAGTTCATCAATTTCGGGCATGAAATATTCAGAATTCGAAATTATTTTATCTTTAAAAATTGTATATCTTTGAGTCTTCTTTAATTTGGAACTTGAATCAGCTCAATCCGATATCAGAGTAAAAAGTTATGCCCAAAATACGACAGATGCGCAAAACTGGAATTCCAAAACTGCACTTCGTTAAAACGCCCTTTCAAGTTTCCAATGTCCAAATTAATATGTAAAGTCCAATTTTTGCCCTTATTTGACCCACATTTCGTCCTAAATGATTTCATTGTGTCCCAATATTATTTTATCTGCAAAATAAACTAAAACACATCAAAACGTTCATCAAACCAGATAAACTAAACAAAATATTAAGTAAAAGGGGCGGAAAATATTGATATATTTTCCGCTCATCAATAGTCTTGGTGGAATTCGCATTACTTTGTCATATCATTTTTAATGATCCGTCTTTGGGCATTTTGGCCATCTTACTACGCCACCCATCTTCTTCAAAATTGAGAACAAGTCTCTAGGCGACACAATGAAATTATAGTCTGGGAGCCTCAATTGGTTTGACGAGGGCTGGCATCGAACCGAGTAGGCTGATGGCATACACTCGTAGCCCTTGTTAAAAGGACGATGCTCCTTGACCTGTGGGTTTCTCTTATATATTGACTGTCAGACCCTATTATCATCATAGTCTTTGGGCCGCTTAGGGGGATTATAGGCTCTCTCTTCATGGCGGCTATAAGAGCTATTGCGCTTCTTGTTCCTTGTGTCTTTTTTCCTACCGAATCTCATTCTGAGATCGAGCCAAGGCCTGTCCATAGTATAACGTCAAAACTTTGTCAATTTCTTATAGAGTCCACTATTAGTGAGTAGTCCATTGTGGAAGGCTTCAAAAGTCATCGATTGGTGGAGATCTGGTATGGAGATTTTTTCCTTGTAGAAGCAGGCTACATAGCTCCGTAAAGACTCTCTCTTTCACTGCTAGATGGAATTGAGGTCGTTCGTGGTCTTCTCGAATTTGCAATAGCTTGCAAAATGTTCCATGAATTTTTCAACTAGCTCTTTCCAATGGACCGGTAAGGGAGGTTGATGAAACAAGTAAGGGTTAGGCATGCCAATGTCTCTATGAACCCTCTACATATTCCATCCTAATTTTAGTGTGGTGCCAGAGCCATAGACATTATTTATATTTGTAGTGGACAACGTGGTCATTCGGGTCCGTAGATCTATCGTATAGCCTCATATCTGGGGGATGATCTTCTGCAAAAGCTCCACGGAGGTGATGGAATCTAAGAAAGGGGAATCTAAAATCATCTCGATTGGCTCTTCCTGAACAGTAGCCTCACCTCGAGTAGGCTAGTAAGTATCACCTATTTGAACTCTTTCATCTCCTTGCACATGCTAGAGGCGATCTGTTGTGTTGTGTCTGTCAGATGGATATTGTTGGGCGGCTGGTGGTTCTGTGAACGGTTCACTGATGGTGGATCGTCGCCAGCTACACCATTGAATGCCCCCAAGAGGTTGGTCTGAATAACGGAGCCACTAGGGCGACCTTGGGCTCATCACTACTGAAAAGTCGAAGCCATATGCTCCAATTGCTTCTGGAGGCTGGTGTTGGTGTTCCAGATCATGAGGTTTTCCCCTTCCAATGCTCGCACACATTCTTCAACAGCAGCCAATTGAACTGATATTGAGTCCAGGTGTTTTCGTTGCCAGAGGCCATTATTTAAACCCTTAGACTGAGAGATCTTTGCTTGTTATGAATCATCTGGGCCCTACGGTGGGCACCAAATTATAGACGGCGAATTTCGACTTCGGCCTAGAATCGAGAATTCGTATGATGGGACACCAGTGGTCCTGCAAAATAAAGGCAAGGTGAGCGGAAAGAATAAAGACAAGGTGGTGGATGTCATAGGCACTCCGACGCTCAAGTCAGTGACGAGCGGAAAAAAATGGAAGAGCAAGGTAAATGGTTATCGTGATCTTCGTAGATTATCGTAAGGGCGGTAAGCTGGTGTCTAAGGAGTTATGTATGTTTTGAGAACTCAAGTGTGAGAGCTAAAGCTTGAATATCTCAATCCATTGAATCTCTCTCCTTTTATAGGCTATTAAGTAGTTTCTGTTTAGTCGATTTATGATTCCTTGGAAGTGTCGTATTCCAATCTTATCTAGGAAAGAGTAGTAGAGTAGGAACTGAATTAGAAGTGCCTAGATTCCTGGGATTATGAGTAATCCATGTTGTACTTAGATTATACGACCATTTGAGTATGTGGTTTGTCTCGATTCAAATAATTTATTTCCTTTTAAGAAGGATTTAGTCGTGTGTAGACTGATGGGTAATGTCTATTAGGACATTGCTCATGTGTTTATCGTCTGAGTCATTGAGTAGCACATTCAGGGTCTGCTGGAGACCTTTTGAGTCGTATGGGCCCCTGGAATCCTTTAGGCAGTATGGGCCTCTTTCCTTGGGACGTATGGGCTCGGGGGCCATGTGTATAAGTCTTGTGTGTAGGCTCACGACTGTTGATACCTTGCGTTGGAGCATATATAACCCAATAAACTTTATATCGTCTGGGTTTAATGTCGACTGGAATGTCTTAGTTGAGTGAGCTCTGACGGCTGGATCCCATGCTGGTTGGGCCTTGTTGGCAGCCCATGATGCCACTAGGCCATATGAGGACCAGTGGGCATGGTCTTGTGTGAGTTCGTCGCGTGGGCCCCTGTATCGTCTGAGACACAATGACGTTTGGGTCATTTGCCCAAATTTGGTTCGTACAATTTATAATTATGAATATGATTTCAAATGAGAGAGTAAGACGAGAGAGAAGCTCTAATGTGAATTACAAATAAGGTTTGAGAATTGATAAACAAACAATGAGACATAAATATTAAGGGTAAGTAAATTAATTGTCTCATTTAAACTATAAAACCAACTAGATCCAAATAATTTACAAGATCAATACCTAAAATAATATTAAAATTTTTGTTATGATATGAAATTATAGTCAAAGATATATTCAATTCGCACAAAGTACTGGTCATATACTAGTTATAGATAAATGTTTGTTGTCTATTATATGTGGTTAAACATTAACACTTATTTTATTATAAATTCTCTCTTTTATTTTGTGTTGCATTCTAAGATTTTGATCTTAGATCTATAGCAGCTTAACGAAGGACAATTTAGTTATTTCAAGTAATGAAAGATTTCATGCCTTGTTGTTTATAGTTTAAATTTGAAATTTTGTAAAAAAATATTTGGTAAGTATATTTTTATTTAAGAAAAAAATCGTTTAAATTTTGCTCAATATAATATTTCAACACCATTCAGGGTCAGCTCTCACTCTAGTAATTATCAATAATATATATATAATTTAATATTGTTTCAGAAAGAAAATTAATTGTTAAATAATGGTTTTATAATATGATAATTTCTTTTCTTTTTATATATTTTTTTGGGTTAATTAAAAATTTAAAAAAGGAAATTGTTACATGTATCTATCCTTACTTTTTTTTATTATGCTATGATATTGTGACATTTAAAAAAAAATATATGATTAAGAATGAATTAAAAAAAATGATAGAGGATCCTAATTCATGGTTTTTTTTTTATAATCGGGATGTCCGGACTAATTTATCCGTACCTTAATTAATTTTTAGAATTTATGCTCTATGTTTTCAGAAATTTCTCAACACATATCATAATAAATCGTTGATTTTTTATATTATAAGATATTATCGTAAGAAAATATATTTAATGGGATTTTAACATTCGAATGAGAGCTTGACATGAGTCCCGATCCCCACACCCCCAACTCCCTCTTCATAAATGGAAAACAGCTTGCCTTCTCAGATGTATTGCTGCTCCCACCTGCCTACAAAGCCAAGACTTGTGGCATCAACATCGGACGTGGCCTCCACGCCACTTAAGAGCGCGTGATCGTATATTTATTCTCAACTTTCACCAAACAGATGATCACAACCTTAACAGCACAGCGGTCGGTCACCCTACTCGCAGATAAGTAAAAATCAGCACGCGCCCAGCACTTTGTAATATTAATTAAATACTTGGAAAATGATTCTTTTTTTAGTTATTTGGGAAAATGGTAGCCACCCCTATTAAAAAATATAACACTTTATTTCTTATGAAATAAGGTTTTATTATTTTTAGCCCTTATTTATCACGTTAATTTTGTTGGGTTGTGAGCGGTGAAAGCGTGGTTCGGGCGTGTACATACGATACAGAGGTACAGCGACGCTGTCCGGGCTCGCGGCCCATCGGGAGTACGGAGTAGCCTGCGGGGACTAAACCAGAAAATAAAGGAGTCGCCACCTAGTGTGAACTGGGAAATGATTTAAGGCCGCACTCACCCCTCGCAATGGAAGACCTCAAACCGTTGGGTTCAGAATGATCTCTTACTTATGCCAATTGTAATGAACAAATTTATGCAATAATATAACCAAGTCTTATGCAACACATGCAAGATAATTTAAATAACACATAAGTTTGCACACCCATAATCGTAAATAAAATGTGAAAGTAAATGCATAACTCCACAATCGTATTAAACAAGGAAACATGATAATGTAGATTAACAATAATAATCGAAATGTTAATAATAATGGCAGATAATCAAGTGCATAATGTAAAAGAAATGATCAAAGAGGCAAACATGCATAGAATATGATAAAAAGAAGTATGTTCATTATATGTGCGTTCGTGTAGCGTTATAAAACGCGTTCGAACGGTGTGGGATAGGATTCATGGTAAAATAGAATACATGCGTTCGAGTAGCGTTCAGAAACGCGTTCGAATGAAGATTACCAAAGTGGTATCTAAAATGACACAAACACACGAGTGACTGTTTCTCAAGCGGTACGTGGAGTTGTATCCCAAGTACAGACCGCACTACCGTCCATTCGGATTCGGCTACGGAATTTATGTCTGGGTTTCCATCCGATATACCGCGAGAGGCAACACTCAAGCATAAACACGGCATGAATGCGAAAATGAAAAGTGAAAAATAACAACAAAAAAAGATGAATAGTGAAATCAATAGAAGAAATGCGCGGCAAACTATGGTAAAGGTAGCCTTTAGGCATTTCCCTCGAATGTATGACCTTTAACCCAACATGATTAGCCCATACGCACCAGATAACTAACATGAATAAACAAAGCAATAATACGCAAAAAGTAAATAGCATAATAATAAAAGAGATGCGACCAAGGCCGACGTCTATATGGGACTTCGTATGCCCGATTGAACATATTCCACATTCAATCAAACATACTTCATCCGGCGTGGTAAAACATCGTGGTAAAGGTAGCCTTTAGGCATTTCCCTCGAATAGAGGATCTTTAATCCATCATGATTAGCTCATGCGCACTAGATAACTATGCAGGAATAAACAAAGCAATAATACGCAAAAAGTAAATAACATAATAATAAAAGAGATGCGACCAATGCCGACATCTATATGGGACTTCGTATGCCCGACTGAACGTATTCCACATTCAATCAAACGTACTTCATCCGGCGCGGCAAAACATAGTGGTAAATGTAGCCTTTAGGCATTTCCCTCAAATGGAGGACCTTTAACCCAACATGATTAGCCCATGCGCACTAGATTAACAATGCATAAATAAATAAACAAATAACATGCAGAAAGTAAATAACAGAATAATAAAAGAGATGCGACCAAGGCCAACATCTATATGGGACCTCGTATGCCCGATTGAACGTATTTCACATTCAATCAAGTATACTTCATCCGGCGCGGCAAAACATTGTGGTAAAGGTAGCCTTTAGGCATTTCCCTCAAATGAAGGACCTTTAATCCAACGTAGTTAGCCTATGCGCACTAGATTAACAATGCATAAATAAATAAAGCAATAACATGCGGAAAGTAAATGACGGAATAATAAAAGAGATGCGACCAAGGCCGACATCTATATGGGACCTCGTACGCCCGATTGAACATATTTCACATTCAATCAAGTATACTTCGTCCAGCACGGTAAAATATTGTGGTAAAGGTAGCCTTTAGGCATTTCCCTCAAATGGATGATCTTTAATCCAACGTAGTTAGCCCATGCGCACTAGATTAGGAATGCATAAATAAATAAAGCAATAACATGCGGAAAGTAAATGACAGAATAATAAAAGAGATGCGACCAAGACCAACATCTATATGGGACCTCGTATGCCCGATTGAACATATTTCACATTCAATCAAGTATACTTTGTTTGGCGCGATAAAACATCGTGGTAAAGGTAGCCTTTAGGCATTTCCCTCAAATGGATGACCTTTAATCCAACGTGATTAGCCCATGCGCACTAGATTAATAATGCGTAAATAAATAAAGCAATACGTAGAAAATAAATAGCGGAACAATAAACACAAACAACGAATGAACATAAAATTAAATAACAAAACAGAACACGCGTTTGAAAGTTTCTCAAGCGGTACGTGGAGTTGTATCCCAAGTACAGACCGCATTACTGTCCATTCGGATTCGGCTACGGAATTTACGTCTGGATTTCCATCCGATATACCACAAGAGATAGCACACAATCATTAACCCAATAGAATGAAAATAGACATAAAACATAATGATGCATGCGAGTGATCAACAATGAATAACTGAAAAGATAAATATTGAAGGGTACCCTCAGTTCTTACCTTTTAAATTACTTCTCGGAGGTGCGTTACACCATCGTTGGAAGGGTTAATGCTCCGTCACTTTTCCGGTTCACTAGTTCAACATTTTCATTCGCTGTTTTGCTGTTTTGAGTCGCTGTTTTGGACTGTTTTGGGGGGGGGGCGCTGATGGGAGGATTATTTGTGGTTTTTTTCGGTCAGGGGCTGGTTCATTTGTTTGTGAAGGTGGCTGCTATGTTTGGCGTTGATTTGGTCAATTTTTACGTGTTTAGAAAGATGTTGGGGGCCGTGACTTTGGGTTGCGTTGCCGAGTGTGTGTGAGTGAGAGGGCTGCTTCGTTGTGTTAGGTGAGAGTGAGTGGGGTACGTGTTTTATATGAGTGGACAGTGTGCGTGGTGAGCAATGTGCGTGTGTCTTTGTGCGTTTTAAAGTGTATGTGAGTGCTTAAGGTTTGGTAAAAGGGGTATTTGAGTGAGGTGTGAGAGGCTTTGCTGGTCGGTTTAGAGAGAGAAAATATGGCGTATGAGTGAGTTCCAGGGAGAGAGAATGTGGCATATGAGTCAGTTTTTTTTTTTTTTTTTGGTGAGGAGTCGGTGAGTGTTTAATGGTTTAAGGTTCTTGTGTGAGTTGTTACCGAGTGAGTGACTTTGTGGATTATGTCTTCATGTGGCTGCTTTTCTTTTGTTTATCGTGGCTTGCTTGGTTAGTCAGTGAGGGTCGTTTGAGACGTGTGCCATGTGCGTGATTTTAGTGCTTAGTTTTTTGTTGTTTCGTGAGTTGATGAGAGGGTAAGGAGAGAGATGAGAGGCTATTAGGGTTTGCCGTGAGTGTCTTGGATTTTGTGAATTTCTAGAGAGATGGCCCCCGAGAGAAAGACTAGGGTTTGAATTTGGTCTCTTTTTATAATAGTGCATGTTAGGGTTTCCTTGTTTGTGCATGGCTTAAAAAAATGGAACAAATCAAACAATTATAGGGTGTATTTAATTAATTTGTTTAAAAAAAGAATATTGTGTATTTTTGGTGGGGGAATTATTTTTAATTTGGAAGGTGATTTATTTAGATTTTGGCATGTGTTAAATGTGATTTGAATATTTTGGATTGGGCTTGGGCGAAATGGACTTTTCATGAGTTGCGAGGGTTTTGGGCCAAGGCTAATATTTTAATACAGGAATTGACTAAGCGAACTCGAGGCTAAACAAATGAGTTAAAATTTGACAAGATATTTATTTTTCTGAATTTTCCCTTCTGACGTCCGTTTTCCCGCGACTTCTGCAACTTATCGGGTAGTGCCTCCATTCGAGGCTCATCATCAGGCTTCATGCAAAAATACAGTGCCTACAGTCGCCCCCACTTTGATGGGGGGGGGCGCGCTGATGGGAGGATTATTTGTGGTTTGTTTCGATCAGGGGCTGGTTCATTTGTTTGTGAAGGTGGCTGCTGTGTTTGGCGTTGATTTGGTCAGTTTGTGTGAGTTTAGAAATATGTTGGGGGCCATGACTTTGGGCTGCGTTGCCGAGTGTGTGTGAGTGAGAGGACTGCTTCATTGTGTTAGGTGAAAGTGAGTGGGGTACGTGTTTTATGTTAGTGGACAGTGTGTGTGGTGAGCAGTGTGCGTGTGTCTTTGTGCGTTTTAAAGTGTATGTGAGTGCTTTAGGTATGGTAAAATGGGTCTGTGAGTGAGGTGTGAGGGGCTTTGCTGGTCGGTTTAGAGAGAGAGAATGTGGCGTATGAGTGAGTTCCAGGGAGAGAGAATGTGGCATATCAGTTAGGGTTTTTTTTTTTTTGGTGAGGAGTCGGTGAGTGTTTAATGGTTTAGGGTTCTTGTGTGAGTTGCTGCCGGGTGAGTGACTTTGTGGATTGTGTCTTCACGTGGCTACTTTTCTTTTGTTTATCATGGCTTGCTTGGTTAGTCGGTGAGGTTCGTTTGAGACATGTGCCGTGTGCATGATTTTAGTGCTTAGTTTTTTATTGTTTCGTGAGTTGATGATAGGGTAGGGAGAGAGATGAGAGGCTATTAGGTGTTTGCCGTGAGTGTCTTGTATTTTTTGAATGTCTATGGAGATGGCTCCCGGGTTTGGATTTTGGTCTCTTTTTATAATAGTGCATGTTAGGGTTTCCTTGTTTATTCATAGCTTAAAAAAGGGAACAAATCAAGCAATTGTGGGGTGTATTTAATTAATTTGTGTAATGGAAGAATATTGTGTATTTTTGGTGGGGGAATTATTTTTAATTTGGAAGGTGATTTATTTAGATTTTGGCATGTGTTAAATGTGATTTGAATATTTTGGATTGGGCTTGGGCGAAATGGGCTTTTCATGGGTTGCGAGGGTTTTGGGCCGATGCTAATATTTTTATACAGGATTTGACTAAGCGAACCCGAGGCTCAACAAATGAGTTAAAATTTGACAAGATATTTATTTTTCTGAATTTTTCCTTCCGACGTCCGTTTTCCCGCAACTTCCGCAACTTATCGGGTAGTGCCTCCATGCAAGGCTCATCATCGGGCTTCATGCAAAAATGCAGTGCCTACAGGGCGAAATCATAATTTAATTTTTTTTTAACTTATCGAATAAATTATTTAATATCCTATATGAATAATTCATTCATATTTAACTTAAACATTTTATTTGATATCGAATAACGACATAATAAATTTATAAAATATTATGAAACTTTTACGAAAATATTTTTCCTTAAAATAACATAAAACGCGTTTACGACCAAACCGACCAACCAATACCACATAGGACTGCCTAGATCAGCCCCAATAGTACTTTAGCAGTTCATGAGCTACTTGAACAATGACCAATTCGCTATTTGAGCAGCCGTTACCCGATAAGCCCGAAACTCATCCAGTAATACTGTTTTTCACCGTTTTCACATATTTTCACTCCGAAATAATTTCCGACAATTATTCTAATGCCCAATACACGTCCAAAATAGTTAAATAATATATTTTTCATCACAAAATTTAAAGAATTTAAATATTTGATCTGAATATAAAGATAATCAATTTTCATACATTAAATCCAATTTTCACAACATTAATGTAATTAATATCTACACCAATCAAAACCACCACAAAAGAAGAACTCAATAACAATTTTAGGTATTATTAGAGTGGTCATCACACTCTAGAATGACAACTTGTTATCTAATAATCATAATAAGCCTTAATTACACTAATTAAGTTTACTTCTAAATACTACACATGCATGTATTCTTTTTTTCAAGTAACCAACCATCTCAACATATATTCAAGAGAGGAAAAATAAATCCACATCATATGTAGAGTAATAGAACAATAGAAATAAATTTTACAACCAAAGAAAGTAAGAAAAATACCTTACTTTTCATTTTTTTCTTCAAGAAATGTTCTAACCTTTTAATTTCTCTCAAACCTCTCCTTTTATGTTTTTGGAAACTTGAACTTACCAAACAAATGAAACAAATTTCACTCATATATATAAGTCAAGGTTGGTCGAATCTGGGGAGGGCAAAATGGTCATTTTGGTTGTTAAAATTTAATTAAAGTAAGTCATTATCAATTTGATAACCATTTACTTTAATAAACTTGACATTTGTAACCTATTATAACATGCTATTTTCTAAACCAATTATGACTTTAGATATTTTATTTTTGATTACTTAATTTGTTTAACAATTAAATAACTTAAATAAATAATTAATATAAATATCTAGATATATGTATTTTGTATTTATATTAAATAACAATATTTGTGTGTGTGTGTGTTAATGACATGTGTAAAAATATCATATTTGACAATTAATTAATGTGTATTTAATAAAATCATATATTAAATACAAATACACATTAATTAGGAAATGACCAAAATTTCCCTAAACATTTGTAATTTCGTTTAACCGTTAAACGATTTGAATGAACTCATTTAATCCGATAAAATGTTATAAATAATTTGTATTCTTCATATCGCGTTGTCCAAGTGCTCAAGAGGCACACTTCATATTGTGGGACTGTTTAAGTTCAGGTTTATCCGTCACGGAATTCAATTTCATGTCTATAATTCACTCACTCGTAAATTATGACGACCACATATAATCTCGCTAATTTATGCAAGTCGAGGTCTTCGAAAACGTGTAATCTCTCTGTCACATGTTATCCATATTATACCAGAGATATAGATACAATCGTCACATCCCTTGGGTATAATACAGTCGACTTATAAATCTGCTATCTCTATATAACACTCGAAACTCGCTTCCGTAGTGTACAATGATTTTAACAGATCACAAACATGTGCATGATACATATGTCCTGTAAACATTACTGCCAAATTCTATCTAATACTCACCTGCTATCATGAGCATGAGTCCACACCCAACGAACACACGAAGGTCTGATCTAAATAGAATGGTGACGTGACTGCTATCAAAGTGTGGAGGATAACTAATATATCCATAGTGGTATCTTAAGTCGAAAGACACTATGCTACTCGACTGAGAAGATTCCTATTGACATTGGTGTACCATGTATTACGAAATCTTCGGTGAGTCATTCAATGTGTATCAAATAAATATCTACACGTATGTACGAGTCTCCCGATTCATGTTTCCTCATTCCTATAGCTTCATGTTTCGGGTCTCATGATTCATTCGGTTGTTTCATTCTTGTGGATTCGTTCCTTATATCTCCCAATTCATTCGGTTCTTTGATCCTTGAGGATTCATTCCCTATATCTCCTGATTCGTTCGGTTCTACAATTCTTGAGGATTTATTCTCATGTTTCTCGATTCATTCGGATGCCGAGAAGATTTATTCCCTATTTCTCCTAATTCATTCGATTCTACCATTTTTGAGAATTCATTCCCATATTTCTCGATTCATTCGGTTGCCGAAAGGATTCATTCCCTATTTCTCCTAACTCATTCGGTTCTTCGATTTCGAGGATTCATTTCCTATTTCTCCTGATTCATTAGGTTATGTCTGATATATGTCCTTATCTATTGTCTTATCCTCATTCTCGAAGTTTGTATCCCATTCTCGGGGCTGTCTCCCGTCTTATCATCATTCCCGAGGTCCTATTCAATTCTCTGAACCATATATTGTCTTGTTCTTATTCTCAAAGTTTATTTTCATTCTTGAAGTTGTTTGATGTTCATCCTCATTCTCGAGGTCTTACTTCATTGCGAGGCTTCATCCCTCACTCTCAAGGCTCCATCCTTCAAGGCTTTGTTCCTAAATATTCATCGTGAGGCTTCATCTTTTAAGGCTTCATTCCTAAATCTTCATCGTGAGGCTTCATCCCTTAACTCTTTATTCCCAAGTCTTTATAGTGAGGCTTCATCACTCAAGGTTTCATTCCCAAATCTTCATCGTGAGGCTTCATCCCGCAAGGCTTCGTTCCCAAATCTCCATCGTGAGGCTTCATCCCTCAAGGCTTTATTCCAAATTCTTCATCATGAGGTTTCATCCCTCAAGGCTTCATTCCCAAATCTTCATCTTGAGGCATCATCCCTCGAGGCTTTATTCACAAGGCTTTGTTCCCAAGGTTTCACTTCATTCTCAGAGTATTCCATCATCTAACCTCTTTTATTCTGCTGTAGTCATTTAAAAACTCATCTATGCGGCCTTCAACTACCACATCCAAGCGGTCTCTACCCTCAGTATTATTTTCTTAAGAGGGTCTCGACCCCAGTATTCTCTTCTTAAGATGACATTGCCCCAATATCTTATCCTTTTGACTGTCGGTTACTCTATGCCTTAGAGGCTTCAACTCTTGACTGCAAATTGAGAATTATGTATCTTTCTCCAAATCTTGGAGGCTTGCTTTGTTCGAATTTTCCTGCAAAATAAATGTTAGTATGTATGCATGTATGTATGTATGCTTGTGTGCAAATAATCTTTAGCTGCGTGCCCACTCTTCGACTTGTATGAGTTTATGAGTCGTGTCACTTCTTCTGTGGAGGTAACATCAATCGTCTATTCGGGATGTTCCACGGGGTTCTCAAATCACCATTTTTGCTTTCCAAATTCTTTTTCTTATCATGTAATGTTCTCAAACGCTTTCTTCTTAAAATTTTCCATCTCTTTCCATATTATGAGCATTATCTAAATTCAAAATTCAATTTCAACAAAGGTTTCACCTTTCAAATGCTTCTCCAAGTGTGTGTGGGGTTCTTTTAAAAAGATTTGTATGCAACTCAGATTGGTTTATGTAGGTGCTGAGCGAGATTAGTACTCACATTTTAGTTCATTTTCATATTTTCTTTAGTCTAAGTAATCTAACACATTAGTTAAGGATCAACATGATTTTATAATTTTTCAAATGTTTTTCTTATGTAGGGTTCATCTCTAACTTCCTTAAGTCGTCAAATTACCTTTTGACGTAAAGACTGTATCTTTGTGATATGAGTCTCTGGTTACTCAATAATTTCACCAACTCAAGTTGATTTGCAAACTTGATATTTGAGTTGTCGTTTGATGCAAAAGTACTCGTGGGGTTCAAGATATTCCTAGCTACTAAATCATTCGAACAGCGGGGTAGTTTTCAGGATTAATCCATTCTTCTACTTTTCTCTCTTTTTTTCGTTTTTCTTTCTTTCTTTCTTTCTTTTCTTTTGTTTGCGTCATCCCTTTAACTTAGTGTTATATTAGCCTTAGCTTTAAAAGAGAGTTAAATGAATGTCAAGTGTTTTGTCCATTTCTACAGTTGTGCCAGGATAAATTCTTTCTAAGTATACATTGTAGTTCTAAGTGCAAGTGTTTAGTGTGCATTTATGAATATCATTCTGCTAGTAATTCCAAAGTTTAAAAATTATTTTAAGGATTTAGACATGCTCATCTTTTGTTAAGAGACGGAAAATTTTGCAAAATTTATTTTATTTCATCATTGAATATTAAGAAAGAGAGTCATTACATGACGAAAAAGATAACGATGCAAATGCGATGATTTGGAACCCAATTATTATGCAGCCAAGGCTTCTTCAGGATTTGGTATTTTGCCAGCGTCAATCAGGTTCTGGATTTCATACATGAGGCGGGCACATATGTCTGTCCCATGCCTTGGAGACTAGTGGAAATGACAGTATTAGTTTAGATCTATGTAGCGGAGTACTGGGTTGGTAGAGATTTAGGTTCTAATGGCTTCAACAGGTCTTGTCTCATGAGGTCATCAAAAATCTCGGACATCGGTCTTCCAAGGTTGGAGAAGTTTAGCTTTTGGACAGTGTTTACTTCCGATGCTACACTTCCTGAGTCCCTTCCACTGTTTTTCTTATATCGTCGTTGGTTGTATGGGCTTCCTATACTCACGCCTCTCATTGCTTATTTCGGCCCTAACCGTCTGTGGTGTTGTCCAGTTGATCATAACAGTGGTCAAAGTTAGTAGTTGTTCGGTCATTTTGTTCAATTTATCTTAGTCATGTCTTTGTTCGGTTTTCTTATCGTTTCATTATCATTCTCATTTTGCTTATTGATACTGAATGTAAATGCTTGCCATTTTGGTGCTTTCCGTGTGCTTCTTGACTAATCTGCCTTGTTCTCTAACCCAACATGGCGCTACGATGGCTTTTATCAAAAAAGGGTCTGCATGATGCATGTATATTGTAGTTAGTGCTTGGATCGCCAACCCGAATAATATATTGTACATTATATTTTATTATTTAAATAACTACATTTTCATTTCAATTTTGTTAATGGTAATATCATTATGCATATTAGATTGATATATGTAAATATGCTAAGAATGACATCGACCTTATGTACGGGCCTAATTTGGGCCAAGGGCATTTTTGACTTTTCGCTTCAGGCCCTATATCAAATATACCCCAATCCCCCCAAACAATACCCAGAATAGACTTGGGCTTAATTACCTTCTCAGGCCCACACACAAAGAGAGGCCCGACACTCATCACCCATCAGTCTAAAGAACCCAAAACCCTAAGAGAAAACCCATTTGTAAGCTTATATTGGTCCAAGTTATTTCACAAGCCCATACCCAAGAAAATATCTGACCAAAATAGCCTCCTAACTCATCAGTTGCCAACCCACGAAATGCTTGAACTCATAACTCCCCCCTTCTCGTGGATTAGTCGTTTCCAGCATCTAACGAACAAACAATTAATGTATTAAATATGCACACCTCTCATGTGAATATAAATAGAAGAGGTAGTCCACAAGCTACCAGAGAGAAAGAAAAACTGAAGCACTACAACCCTAAGCTTAATCACTCTCACAAGAACCTTCTGAATCTCCGACCCACCACCCTCATGGCAGTCTACGAGGATCAAGGTAATCTCTGACCTTGCTTCTCCTCCTACTGAATTTATAACTCATTTCCTTTATTGACTTGAGCGTCGGAGTGCCTACGACACCCACCACACCGGTGGGAAGGCTCTCCATGCTCACTATACCTTTTGTTTTGCAGGATCACTAGTTCCCTATTTTCTATGAAATATCGATTGTGGACCTCAGGCGAAAAACAACGTCTATAATTTGGCGCCCACTGTGGGGACTTAGAGATTTATAGCAAACATGCGTCTATTCAGTCTACGGGTTTTGAAAATATAACTATTACTTCGAGCAGCGAGCAACCGGATCATCTAGCTAGCTAGTTAGCCATCCTCCAAGAACAACTGTGAGTTTTGGAAGAAGAAAATTCGCCCATGAAGAGTTCCAATAACGACCTCCAAAGACAGTTGGAACATATTTCATCCACCTCCAGACAAAGAGGAATTCCGGACCCTCCCAATTGTCCAGACCTTCGATCCAACTTGATGGAAGCATTTGACAATAAATCAGATGATATTCCTCCATCTGAAGATCATCCACCAAATCAGGAAAGGAATCAACACATCCAACCAGTCGATCAGATACAACATACCACTTCATCCATGCGCAAGGAGATTCAGGAATTCAAGGAGGCAATTATATCCAGCCTACCAGGCGTCAGGCTGTCTCTAAAGAAAAGACAGAGCATGAACAATCTCAGACACCCCATTCTTAGGAGTAATCAATTCAGTCAAACTTCCACGAAAGTTCAGTCCACCTGATATGAAGTTGTACGATGGATCAACTGATCCCAAACGACCATATAATTCACTACAAGAACAAGTTGATGTCCACAAGCCTGGCTCCGTATCAAAGGGAGGCTGGCATGTGTAGAGGGTTCGGTGAGACATTGGCAGACCCAACCCTCACATGGTTTATCAATCAACCATATCAGTCGATTGGGTCCTACCAAGAACTGGCTGACAAGTTCATGGAACACTTTGCTAGCTCTTGCAAACTCGAGAAGACCACAGATGATCTCAATGCCATACAACAGTGGAAGGGAGAATCTCAGTGAAACTACGTGGCGCTCTTCAACAAGGAAAGAATCACTATCTCAGACCTCCATCAGCCGACGGCAATGGAAGCCTTTAGGAATGGGTTGATGGCAGACAGAAGGCTCTACAAGAAGTTGACCAAAAACCAGTGCTACACTATGGATCAAGAAATGGTCAGGGCTCGAATTGAAATTAGATGGGAAGAAGATAAATGAATAAAATGAGAGAGAGTTCTGCCAGTCTACAAAGGGAGAAGACGACATACCCATCCAAACGACCGAAAGAATTCGGAAGGAGAGGCCAACAGTCAGTCGACCAAAGATTTTATCGAAGAAGAGATCTTCGTCTTCTCGACAGGGGTTCCAATCGTAGACCATCATCATTCAATAGTAGAGAGAAAGCTCCTTATGATACCTCTAGACTCCCATACTATAACTTCACTGTGTTCCCAGGTGAATTGGTCTCAGTCCTCAGGAAGATGTGAAGTGAAGTAAGATGGCCTCCACGCTCCAAAGAAGGCTCTGTAAGGAATGTCACTAGTAAGTGGTGTGAATTCCACTGAGACTACGGCCATACGACTTCCGATTGTGTAGCACTGAGATTGGAAGTTTTAGAGTTGCTAAACAAAAGGTATTTGAAAGACCTGCTCACAGAGAAAGGGAAAACAGTCGTAGCAAGGAGATATGACAGAGGAGAGCAAAAAGATGGACCACTGCCACCCCCACAAATAAATAATACCGTTGACTTCATCTCAGAGGGATCCAAAGTCAGTGGGATCTCCTACTCCGCGGCAAAATGACACACCAGGATGGCAACTACTGTCGCGTCGCATTCTACGGTGATGATAGAGGGAGACTACACCGACTTGGCAATTGAATTCAATGATGAAAGAAATTACAGTCATACAAATCCCCATCATGACTCATTGGTGATCTCCTTGCAAGTGGCCAATTTCATGATCAAGAGATTGTTAGTCGACACAGGGTCATCAACCAACATCATCTTCATAACTGCCCTCACTGATATGGGAGGAGGATTGGAGAAAATAAATCACAGGTCGACGGCCTTGATTGGCTTCAGCGGGGAATAAAAAGTCACATTGGGGGAAATCTCTCATCCAGTATACGCAGGCGGAGTCAACAAAATAACCACTTTTCTAGTCCTGGATTACCCTTCAGCCTACAATCTGATAATGAGGCGACCTTGGATTCATGACACCTATATCCCGTGCTACGCGCTGAGTTGATTGATTTCCTAATGGAACGACACGATTGTTTCGCTAGGTACCATGAAGATATGACAGAAATAGACCCAGAGATGATTGCCCACAAACTACATGTGGATCCAGAAACCGAGTCATCGATGAGAAACCGAGTCATCGATGACGAAGTTCAAAAGTTATTGGAGAATGGAGCCATCAGATTGGTCCAATACCCGGAGTGGCTCGCTAACGTCGTGGTAGTCTAGAAGAAGAATGGAAAATGGTGAGTCTACATTGATTTCACAGACCTGAACAAGGCTTGTCCGAAAGATTCTTTCCTACTCCCTCATATCAATTCAATGGTTGATGCTATAGCTGGGCATGAATTGCTGAGTTTCATGGATGAGTACTCAGGCTAAAACCAAATCTTTATGCACCCAAATGACCAGGAAAAAATGGCTTTTGTCACAAATAGGGGAATCTACTGTTATAAGGTAATGCCATTCGGACTTAAGAATATTAGGGCCACATATCAACGCCTTGTCAACAAAATGTTCTCCCACCAAATTGGAAAAAACTATGGAAGTCTACATTGATGACATGTTGATAAAATCATTGCAAGCTAGACAACACTTAGCACACTTGAAAGAGGCATTCGACGTGATGAGGACGTACGGAATGAAGTTGAACCCCACCAAGTGTGCATTCGGAGTAGCCTCTGGGAAATTTCTTGGATACCTAGTCACTCGACGCGGTATAGAAGCCAACCCGGATCAGATAAAGTCCATCCTCAATATTCCTTCCCCAACAAACCCAAAGGATGTCTTGCGACTTGCGGGAAGGATCGTCGCTCTAAACAGGTTCATCTCCAAGTCTACCAATAAAAGTTTCTTATTTTTCTCTGCCTCATGAAGGAAAAGAGTTTTGAATGGACCCCAGCATACGAAGAAGCCTTGAAAAGATTCAAAGAATACTTGACCACGCCACCTCTTATGTCCACGCTAGTCGACACAGAAAGGCTATTCCTCTACCTGAGAGTCTCGGGGACAAGCAGTCATCGCTCTACTAATTAGAGAAGAATGAGGGGTGCAACTGTCAGTCTACTACATAAGTAAAGCTCTGCTCGATCCGGAGACACAGTACACTGAAATAGAAAAGTTGGTTCTTGCCCTAGTAACCGCGACATGTAGGCTACGTCCATACTTTCAGGGGCATCCAATCACCATTTATACCACCTACCCACTGAGGAGCATCCTTCACAAGCCCGAACTCTCGAGTAGAGTGACCAAATGGGCTGTTGAACTTGGAAAATATGACATCACGTATCAGCCACGAACCGTAATCAAATCTCAAGCTCTTGCAGATTTCATGGCAGACTTCAGTCCCAGCCTATAAGCCAAGGCCGAAGAAGAGGCACATTGTGTCCAGACTACTGATACATGGAAACTTATAGTCGACGGATTATCTAGCAGACGTGGTTCCGATTTAGGTGTTATGATCACTACTCCAACATGCGACATCATACCAATAATAAGGCCGAGTACGAAGCCTTGATAGCCGGATTAACTCTGGCTAAGTAGTTAGGAGCGAAAAGGGTCGAGGCGACATCAAATTCTCAATTAGTTGTTAACCAACTCCAAGGGTCTTACCAAGCTCGCGGGTCCCAAATGGAAGCCTACTTATCGACACTAGAATCTTTTGCAATCTCACAAATTTCAAGAACAGGGAACACCCACGTGGATGCTTTGGCCACTCTTGGGTCTACCATACAAGGAGATAATGTTCAAGCCATCCCGATAGTGTATCTACAATGGCCCCCATTACCAAAGAAGAAGCTGAAGTCATTGCTTTCATTGACCAAGTCGACTCGTGGATGTCTCCATTGATCAAATACTTGAGAGAAGGCACACTACCGACAGATAAGGTGGAAGCTTGAAAGATCTAACGACAAGTTGCACGGTTCACTCTCTACGACAATCAACTTTTGAGAAGATCATTTTCCAGACCTACCTCAAGTGCCTCGCTCCCGAAGAAACGCGTTATGTGTTAACCGAACTACACGAGAGGGAATGTGGAAATCACTTGGGAGGAAGAAGTCTTGCATGTCGAGCCCACACTGACGGGTACTATTGGCCAACAATACGAGCCGACGCTATTGATTTTGCTCGTAAGTGTGAGAAATGTCAAAGGTTCACCCCAGTCTCCCATCTCCCACTAGAGAAACTCAGTCCTACTTTTTACCCTTGGCCATTCATGAAATGAGGAATGGACATTGTTGGGAAACTTTCTGCCGCCTCGAGACAACGAGTTTACATGCTGACATTGACATATTACTACTATAAATGGATCGAAGCAGAAGCCCTCGCGAGGATAATGGATAAGGAGGTACATAGTTTTATATGGAAGAACATCATTTGTCATTTCGGCTTACTCAGAGAGATCGTTACTGATAATGGTTCCCAATTCATCAGTCATCGCTTCCAAGATTTTTGCAAAAGTTGGGGAATCAAACTAAGCTTCTCCACCCCACGCTACCCACAAGCCAACGATCAAGCTGAGTCTTATAATAAAACCATAATGAACACTATGAAGAAGAGATTGGAAAAAGAAAAAGGAGTGTGGGCAGACGAACTCCCTAGAGTCTTATGGTCGTACCAAACGAGTGTGAGATCTTCTACTAGTGAAAACCCATTCTCCCAGACCTTTGGCACCGAAGCGGTCATTCTAACCGATTGTAATGTCTCTTCACCTTGATACCAGGAGTTTACGAGAGTACCAATATGAAACTCCTTACCAATGGTCTCGACACCATTGACGAACTTAGAGAGAACGCATCCATACGACTTGCAGCACACCGACAAAGGATGTCCAAATACTTCAACAAAAGCGTGAGGAGTAGAACATTCAAAGAAGGAGATTGGGTCCTACAGAAAGTCTTTCAAAATACGAAGGAAGTTAGGGATGGGAAACTTGAACCTACATGGGAAGGTCCATACATCATCACAAAAGTTGTAGGTCATGGAGCCTACAAACTGAAAACAGAAGACGGTCGACATATCCAGTCCAGTTGGAATGCCATTCACCTCAAGATATTCTACAGATAACAATCATATTTGGTGACTAATGAATCACTCGACAAATCACAGTCATACGACTAATGGGTGTGCATATCATTTTTTTTTGTTTTCTATAATTCCGCTAAGTTTGATTTTGAATTGAACGTATTTTGTTTTAACAATCTGACTCCATCCAGATGACAGATAGAATATACATCTTCATCCAGGCGACAATTAAAAGTTTCATTGAGAAGAAGAAAATTGTTTATACATCAATCCAAGGTTACAAAAAGATAGAAGCCAAAAAGAACAAAAAACATCAAGTTTCTTGGCCTTCGACCGGTGCGACTGGATCAATCGGCTGAATGATGGGATCAGTCTCCATAGGCTGTTCTGGTCTAGACTCTTCCATGGCAACATCAGTAACTTTCTCGACTGAAGCATCAACCACTAGAACCTCTTCGATCGACTCGACAACATCGGCTCCATCAATTTCTCCTACAACAACCTCATTTGAACTGACTTCATGCCCCAATTCAGCCTCCGTATCCTCAACCGACAAGGAGAGACCAGCTTCCAGCTTTTCACCCAAACTTGATCCACTTATTTGGGTCCCAAGTACTGTGCTCTCCAGATAAGTATTGTTTCATGAGGATGCTCCTATCTTTCACAATAGCCTCCATGGCCACTCCCTCCAGTCTATCGAGTAATTCAGCCTTCTGACCCTCCATCACATCGACACTCTCTTTAAAAGCCTTCAATTCAATCAACGTCGTCTTCAATCACCTTTCACATATTTTGGCTTCACACTCAGCCTCTTCTAGCTTTCTTCTTGGCATCCTCCATGACAACTTTAGCTTCAGCCAGTTCTTTTCGCAAAGCTGCATTTGACCTTTCCATGTCTCTCGACTTCCTCATACTAGCCTCCACGTACTTCAGTTGGAAGATGGCGCATTCTATGGTCTACAACGGAGAGATGAGATGTTAGTGAAAGCCATCGAGGAAAGATAAAAATGCTCAAGAAGTAATTACCTCATAGCTTCGAGCAACAACTCTCTTTGCTGCCTCCAGTGGGCCTAATGTCAATAGTCGACATTCGTCCTTCTCCAATAATAATTTTCGGCAAACCCGGATAGACTGGACGGATCCGACATTACGGTCGCCCTCATTGGGAACTTGATAACCACATTCTCCAAGTCTTCATCGGGGTCAATCAGTTGCTTTCTCTTCTTAGAAGAATAACTCGTCCCAGTCGACGCCTTGTGAGCAGCTTCCACAGGGGTAATAGAAGGAACATCACTTCTTGGCTGCAGAGAATCCGGAACTACTTCGATCTCCTTTCCCTTAGCCTTTTTCTTCCTTCTCTTTTCAAGCATTTATTTCACCATTGGAATCTTGAATTGACTCGACATCCTCTTTACTGCGTACAAATTTTCCTCAGGGGTTAGAGTCCATAAAAAGTAAGTTTCCTCGATTAGGAGCCGAAAAGCCCAAGTTATGAGAAGGACAACCAATATATTTTTTGTAAGGGGCAAGAGGATACCTTATGGGTAAAAAACTTCCTTCCACAACAGAGTCAACCTCAACCGTTTCTCCTCTAAAACCACCCTCCAATTCCTCTCATGTGAGGAATACTCAACCAGATAATTGGTATTTGCAACGACCCCAGGTGTGACATCGAAACTACAATTCCAAGTTGAACATACAAAGGAAATAATCGAAGAATGTTAGAAGTGTAACGAGCCAACAAGTAAAAATACAAGGCAAGATTAACACACTCGTTATCCCCCAACACTCAGGGATTCGACCAGACCCAGTCGACCCGTATACGCCATCTCCTCTCATAAAAAAATAGGACTTTTGCCATCCCCCACGATCATTTGTAGTGAGTCCTGAGATCAGATGTTCCCTATTGTGTCAAGGAACATATGGTATCTCTCTTTCTCCACTACATGCTCCTTTAAGTAATACGTGTAGAGAAGGTCATTTACACCGAATCTAACCCTCAGCTCAAATGTTAGAACCTCAACCGACATCAATATTCTCCATGTGTTTGGCATTAGCTGGGACGGGGCTATCCCATAATGATCTAATACCTCACATGCCAAGTTAGAAATTGGGAACCTCAACCCATCAGCAAAAGGGTGCTCATAAAACCCAATCCACCCGGGAATCTTATAATCAATTCGCTCACTCGACAAGGCTAACCTCACTCGAACAGATTCGAAGAATCGATACTTTATCTTCATCTCCCTCATTGTTTTCTCTGTCACCTGACTGGGTGGGTTCTTCGTCAAAATATTTATCGGTTCACTAGAAATTGGGAACCTCTTCTAGGTGTCCCACCCGACACAGCTGATACAATCAGAGTGGAGGCACGTCTTTTGGGACACCTAGAAGAGGTTCTACCGATGCATGATAGTTAGAATATCTTCACCATCTTCACTAGGCCCATCTCCATCGTATACCCTATCATGTGAGGCATCCTGCAGAGGCGAGTCTAAATACATTTCTATGGGAGTATCACTCAAACTCGTACCACTCTGAGTCGACATAAGGATTACTCTACAAGTAATAATTCAACCTAAAATAGGTGTCCTAGGAGATCAAACTACAGTCTCTCACAAACACACTCCTAAAATTCTCACAAACCATTTAAGAATCAAAACTCATATTCTAGCGAAGAATAAGTTGAATCTATTCTACGAACAACTTGAAGAATTGAAGAACACGAGGAAGGATGCGAGGAATACCTTGAGTTCAAGAAGAGCGCCTCTACCTAGCGATTTGAGAAGGAATTTTTGTATTAAAGCAAATGAACCCACTTAAGGCTTCTTATACTCTTATTCGTTTAGGCGCCTCGTTTTCCCACCAAAAACACCTCGGGATTGGTGCTGCATTTATTACAATATGGAAAAATGAGGAACGCAACGCTTGTTTGGAATCCAATAAGAACACTGTCAGCTGAGGACCTCCCTTCAGTGTCATTTTGCTTTGTTCGTGTCCATCCGACCATGGCGGAATCACCTCCAACACATCAAAAATCATCCGACTCGGATGAATTCTTGTTAAAATCCAGATTATCACGAAAAAAGCACTAAGTCCAAATGACATACAAGGGCTTCATCACTCGACTCGCTCGGTAAAACCGTTCAAATGTTTTGATATTAACCTTAAACACTAACGCACTACCTCAGGCTTTACTAAGACACTTAAACGAAGCACATCATTAACTCGATAACTTCAGAAAGAGAAATTGAGGGTCAGTCACAAGCCCAGTCGACATGGAATTGTAATTATTTGAAGCTTTGTCGTGTCATGAGCGATTGCATGACTTAAACATCGCTATCTTAACCCAACGGGAAAAGACGTCCAGAAAACATATTCTAATTTTCTCTTTCTTTTCCAACCACTTTCATTTTAGAACAGGTAAAGCCAAGTAACATCATTCAAGACCTGGACCTTCATCTGGTCCAGACGACATGACGGCTCAACTAGGTTCCTATTCAGGACCAGTCGAGTGGATGACCTCTTAGCCTTTATCTGGTCCAGTCGACGGGAACATTCCCCAATTAGCTTATGATTGAGTCAAGTTCAAGGCATGGACCTTCATCTGAACCAGACGACGTGTAGGCTCAACTAGGTTCCTATTCAGGACCAATCGAGTGGATGATCTTCTAGCCCTCATTTGGTCCAGTCGACGGGAACATTCCCCAATTGGCTCATGATTGAGTCCAGTTCAAGGCCTGGACCTTCATCTTATCCAGACGACGTGTAGGCTCAACTAGGTTCCTATTTAGGAGCAGTCGAGTGGATGATCTTATGGCCCTCATCTGGTCCAGTCGACGGGAACATTCCCCAATTGGCTCATGATTGAGTCCAGTTTAAGACCTGGACCTTCATCTGGTCTAGACGACGTGTAGGCTCAACTAGGTTCCTATTCAGGACCAGTCGAATGGATGATCTCCTAGCCCTCATCTAGTGCAGTCGACGGGAATATTCCCCAATTAGCTCATGATTGAGTCAAGTTCAAGGTCTGGACCTTCATCTGATCCAGACGACGTGTAGGCTCAACTAGGTTGCTATTCAGGACCAGTCGAGTGGATGATCTCCTGGCCCTCATCAGGTCCAGTCGATGGGAACATTCCCCAATTGGCTAATGATTGAGTCAAGTTTAAGGCATTGACCTTCATCTGATCCAGACGACGTGTAGGCTCAACTAGGTTTCTATTCAAGACCATCGAGTGGATGATCTCCTGGCCCTCATCTTGTCCAGTCGACGGGAACATTCCCCAATTGGCTCATGATTGAGTCAAGTTCAAGACATGGACCTTCATCCTGTCCAGACGACGTGAAGGCTCTACTTTATTTTTTATTCGGAACTGGTCGAGTGGATGATCTCATGGCCTTCATCTGGTCCAGTCGATGGGGGCATTCCCCAATTGGCTTATGTAGAGTCAAGTTTAAGACTTGACCTCCATTTGGTCCAGAGGACATTAAGACTTCACTGGTCCTTTGATCAGTAGAATGGAAATTACCCATACCTTCAAACAGGTTCAGTCAACTGGGTACATCTCCAATGGCTCATTTAGAGTCAAGTTTAAGACCTGACCTCCATCTGGTCCAGACGACATTAAAACTACACTGGTCATTTGATCAGTAGAATGGAAATTAGCCTTACCTTCAAACAGGTTCAGTCGACTGGGTACATCCCTAATGGCTCATGTAGAGTCAAGTTTAAGACATGGCCTCCATCTGGTCCAGACGACATTAAGACTCCACTGGTCCTTTGATTAGTAGAATAGAAATTATCCTAACCTTCAAACAGGTTCAGTCGACTGGGTACATCCCCAATAACTTGGCATTCGTTTGGTTCAATCGATGGGCAGCATCAACGCTCAGGCACACCTACATCATATTGTCTCGCCCAAGACAACACACACGTCAAGTACTCTCCAAGCCAATGACTCATTGACTTAGAGAGTATGGGACAAAATGTACGGGCTTAATTTGGACCAAGGGCATTTTTGACTTTTCGCTTCAGGCCATATATCAAATATACCTCAATCCTCCCAAACAGTACCCAGAATTGACTTGGGCCTCATTTACCTTCTCAGGCCCATGCACAAAGAGAGGCCCAACACTCATCACCCATCAGTCTAAAGAACCCAAAATCCTCAAAGAAAGCCCATTTGTAAGCTTATATTGGTCCAAGTTATTTCACAAGCCCATACCCAAGAAAATATCTGACCAAAATAGCCTCTTAACTCATCAGTTGCCAACCCACGAAATGCTTGAACTCATAACTCCCCTCTTCTCGTGGATCAGCTATTTCCAGCATCCAACGGAAAAACAATTAATGTATTAAATATGCACACATCTCAAGTGCATATAAATATAAGAGGCAATCCACAAGCTATGGAGGAGAAATAAAAACTGAAGCACTTCAACCCTAAGCTTAATCACTCTCACCAGAATCCTTTGAACCTCCGACCCACCACCCTCACGGCTGTCTACGGGGATCAAGGTAATCTCTGACCTTGCTTCTCCTCCTACTGAATTTATAACTCATTTCCGTTACTGACTTGAGCGTCGGAGTGCCTACGACACCGACCACACCAGTGGGAAGACTCTCCACGCTCACTATACCTTTTGTTTTTTACAGGATCGCTAGTGCCCAATTTCTATGAAATCTCGATTGTGGACCCCGGGCGAAAATCAGCATCTACACCTTAGAATTGTCATGTAATAAATCTAGACACTAGATGGTCTGACATTGGGATAATATTACTACTATAAACTATTCTTAAAGCAAAATATTCATAGTCATTGGTTTTTGGAATACGGTCGAATTCCTAAAACCTAGAAGACTAGCACATGTCGTAAATTGGAATTGGAGTTCCAATGGTTTAACCCGATGTACCATGAGCAAAGGAAGCTCATATAGACATGTGGGGTATTCTTTGAAGTGAATACTGAATGAATTACATGTGATTCCTAATAGTTGGAAGTACAGGCCACTGTCAATAAGAATCTCCTCGAGTTGAGTAGCATATGTGATCCTTTGACTATTGGATAATATTGATTTTATGTGATCCTCCACACTTTGATGCCATATATGTCAGAGACATTTCATGGTCTGACCCCTAGATGTTCGTTGGGTGTGGACTGATACACTCGTTAATCAAGTATGTATCAAGATAAGATTCGTCGGCCCGTATATGAACCATAAGTGGTTTAGATATCCATACAAGTAACTAATGATTCTTAAGACTTTGGCCAAAGCCGATCACTTAGGATGGATCGCATATATCAGAAATGGTGTTTTGATTAGTTGTAAAGAATCATGGACATATCGACATGAGATGTGCGCCTCGGAAACTTGACAGTATAATCTATAATTTCTAAGCCAAACTCGGATAGCCTACAACGAAGGGATTGTTAAACTTATTTGATGACCTCGACTTGTATAGTTCAAAAAGGTCATTCATGTTCTTCGCGAATTCGGAGGTGGCCGAATTGTGTACATATAAGCTAGGCATATATAACGAATGTGTCTGGACTTAGAGAGTCCCACAACATAAAGTGTACTCGTTGAGCACTTGGGTAGCTGATAATTTTTATAATAAATAATATTTGATATTATAATTATCATTTTAAATAATTAAGTATTATTGGATAACATTAATTATTTACTTTGATCCAATTGG
>SKCR01029375.1:0-109241 GCA_019454045.1 Zanthoxylum bungeanum | reverse complement strand
CTACGGGGGAACTGATCCAATCTTGGAAGGCTATACAGATTCAGATATGACAGAAGATATTGGTAGAAAATCTACAACATGTTTTCTATACATTTTTGCATGGGGAGCTGTATCATGGCAGTCAAGATTGCAGAGGTGTATTGCATTATCCACAACAGAAGATGAGTACATTGCTATAGTTGAGGCAGGAAAGGAAATATTGTGGCTAAAACGTTTTCTCCAAAAATTAGGGATCAAGCAGACATAATACAAGATACATTGTCACAGTCAGAGTGCTCTGGAGTTGAGCAAAAACTCAATGTATCATTCTTGGACAAAGCACATCGATATTCGCTACCATTAGATACGCAATGTGATGGATCAACAACTGTTGAGACTAGTGAAGATCCATACAGATGAGAATCCAGTCGACATGTTAACAAAGGTGATTACTCGGGACAAGCTAGAGTTGTGCAGAGACATAGCCGGGATAGTTGTCAGATGAAAATTACTTCAGACGCAGCAAGAGGGGAAGAATTGAAAGATCTAGCTGCTACATGCATTGGACATGCATGAAACATGGCAATCACCATTTGAAGACTAATGAAGAAAAAGCCATGCAACTTTAGGTGGTAATTGCCATAAATCTAGCTTGTTGAAATTTTGAGAAACCAACAAACAAACTTTCAGTGGGTTACTGTTCAAGTGTTGAAAATTTAAGCTTGACAGTGGCTATAAATACAGAGTTTGTTGTAAGCTCTCATCATCCTAAAGTTGTAAAATAAAGAGAGTGCAGTGAGGTTTTTGTAAGTTTAAACACTTATAATTCTATTCTTGTAAGTAATAGAAGGTTTCGGTTTTTCCTCAAAAACACTCTAGAGTGATCAGAGAATCACGATAGGCAGTTCAACGGTTTGGGCGGTTCATTTCGGCGGTTTACATTAGATATTTTTTTAATAAAATTTTGTATGTTTTTACATAATAATTGAATAGAAAAAAATACTTAATTTTCATTCATACATTGTAAATTGTTATATGATCATTGAATATCTTAAATTTCATGGTTAAAGAAGAAGAAAAGTATAAAATAATGTCTAATTTGAATACGGGTCGGCGGTTTAGGTAGTTTGGGTCAAAACCGCGCACCGACCCAAGGTTGGATTGCGATTTGAACCGAAATCGTGAACACCCCTAGTTAAAACTAATAAGTTATCTTTATTAGAGTACAAATGAATGCCATGAATAGGGAACTCAAATTTTAAGAGGATTAAAGAATGGTGTTACAACTACTATTGAAATTGCAGACCAAAAAAATTGCTACACAAATCGTAAGCCTATTAAAACTAATACATGCAAAGTTACATTTTCGATATTAATTTTTTTGGTGATTGATAATTGGCAAAAATGGCACTTCCGAGTTTCCATCTTCTGCATCACTGCTATCACATCTAGGCCCAATTGTTCTTTATATGACTATATAACACATGCACCACTGCATCAGAAATCAAACGGTTAATTAAATCTGTTGATGGTGGTTTTTAGCTCTCAAGAAGTCAGAATCCCTATGAATGGTAGAATGAGGATAGCAGCTAACAGACAAAAGGTCAAAGTCATTGCAGAGATGAGAGGTCGGACAGAGGGATCTGAGCCCGAGGTGCAGAAAGACAACCCTAGGGCAGAATCAAAGGATTCGACAGCACAAGAACATTTGCTAAGACCGACCCAATGTTAGGGGTCAGATTCAGTAATATTTATGCAGATGAAGACTGACCCGACCTGATGAGGGGCTGCCAGATTCAAACATCATTGCAACACATGTGAAGACCGACCCAACCGACCTGATGAAATCATATTACTTTTCAATCCGACCTGGATAAAAAGAGAGAAAGAGGATCCAACACTAATCACTTCGGTATGCCAACCTATCTAGGGACAGCTAACGTTAGTGATGGAAAATCTTATTTGTGGTGGAGGCATGGAGGGATAACATGAGGAAACTTTTCTGCTTGAGATCTATACATTCTTCTTTAGAAATCAATAAGCCATATTTAATAGAAGTAATCATACTGGTGTGTAAGCTAAATTACTAAGTAATGGTTTTTATGGATATAAGGATGGCAGAAATTTCCTATGAGATAAGGGTCTTTCGGGACCTTTTTCAATTGGGGAGGAGATCGGGGATAAAAAATTGAAAAAATTAATGTCGGGGATAGAGAAAATTTAATATCCATTTTTTATTCAGAAATGGGATGACGATTTATATCTCCTCCCCATTACCCATTTAAGTTTTAATTTATTTATTTTTAATTTTTTTAATAAAAATGTTCAAATTTGTATTTACAATTTTATATAAATGTAAATAAAAAATATCTTGATATATTATTGGCTAGTGAAGAAAGCTTGAAATTTAGAAATCTCACTTTTGAAATTTTTTATAATACACATAAAATATGGATGTGACGATGTGTAGAAAACAAATGCCGTTTATTAATAAATAATAAATTGTATTACAAAATATTTTGCCTTAAATCATAACATTCATAAATGATTTTAAGACATACACTTTAACACTTCACACTAAAAAACCCATAATAGCTCACTCTTTTTTTCTCCAAATTCACTGCTTACATCTACATTTTCAACGAACTCAACTCAAGTTAGTATTTTCTTGCAATGCCAAGATGGCCATGAGTGAAAAGCTTAATATTTTGTTCCTATTTATATGAGAATTTACTTGATCACTAAGTTTAAGGTGTAATTATTTAGTGAATGCATTGAAACCAACAATATAAAACACGTCAACATACAATGAATTAAGGGATATGTTAATGCATTAAAATTTAGGGTTTAATAAAACATTTAATAACTAAAGAATCATAAATCTCCATAATGTAGCTAGTATATCAAGATTGTTGCATACAATTAACTTCCCAACAAATTTAATTTTGTATCTATCTTATGTAGTGTCATGTGACAACACCATACTAAAGAAGGGATAGAAATATAATATATAAAAGTATGATAATTAGAAGAAAATGAAAGAACAAAGTAAATACTAGAGAAATAGTAATGTCTTAATCATCCAAAAAACAGAAAATAGGATTTTAACATGATATCTTATCTATCAATTATGGGTTTAGGTCTTGAAAATTACATAATAATTGCCCCATATAGCTTCATAGTGTCCTTCATTTAAGTCAATTTTAGATCTTTAATATGCTTAGATATCATATATGAGATTTTCTTGTTGAAATTAATACTTAATATGTGCAGATATGTTGACAAAATATAAAATTATACATATATTTATAGTAATAACAATAACAAATACATCACATTTAACTCAAAAATCTAATTATATTAACAAATTTACCCATCTAAAAATAAATAAATAAAAATTTATCAGATTAAATTCATTCACCTCCTAAAAATAACAAATATATTCAATTTGTTATCGCACTCAATTATTAATTTTTTTTTTTTTTTTTTGAACCTGGTTGCAACTTGCAATTCTTTTTATAACTCAAACTATTCATATAGAATTGAAACTTTCTTAATTAAATAATATTTATCGATATGAGCTCTTTGCTTATCAAAATTGCATTTTTGGACTACTGTAGTTGTTGACCAAGTCTTATTTCCGATAAAGGCACTTAATATAAGAAAGAAATTTGGTTTTGTGAAGAAATTCTTCTAGGAATTCATTTTTTTTGGAAATTTGTTGTGTGCTAGTGAAATTATCCAAATTAACTGAAGATAAAAATGTGTTCAATTAGCTACGAGTTTATCTGACGATGAAGCCCATGAAATTTCTAAACAACGACCATAAAAAATATCTACCAATAAATAATGTGAGGAATTTATTAATTAATCTAAAATGGAGGATCATTCTCATTTAATCCAATTTAAAATATAATTTGCATTTAATCCATCCAAATTGAAGGCGGTAAAAAAACGTGATAAGATTTCATACCTCTTAATGAGTTTTAGGCTTGATTCTTTAAGATCCAATTTTGATTTGGGTCGGGAGATAGATGTTTGATGGTCTGACTTTATTTTACTTTAAGATTAATAAAAACTTCCGGTAAGATTAGCACTCCAAAACTTAAGTTTGAATCTTCTTTTTTAGTGATTTTTTTTTAAGAACGTTTTGAAATTTCTCTGCTTTTATAAATTGATCGCGATTTTTATAAATCTAGCACGCAAGCGCACATATCGCTCAAGTAATATAGTGACTATTAATCGGATGTCGAACCCACATGAACTTAATATTTCTCTTATTAATATCAAAATTAACCTATTTAATTTAAACTAAACTATTGAGACTGAGAGTTGATTTATTGAAATTTCGTTATAATTAAATAAAACGTGATTAACAAACTTTGAAAATACTATAGATAGAAGAACCTAGGGTTGCCCATTCACCTAAGCATGCATACAATGAGTCCATGTAATTTTCATTCAATTGGGTTTTCTTACTAATTATTAACCTAGAACATCAAATTATTCACAAGCCTCTTTCGATGGTCATGTGAATATATTCAGAATAAATCAATTAACTATATGTTTATGTTAATTAAATTAAACCGAATTCATTAAGGTCAGGTTCTAATCTTCGCTACGCATGCCCTTTAGGTATATGTCTATCATGCAAGGAAATCTATTTAACAAATAAATCACACGCTATTATTCCCACGGCTAACCCAAATTCCCTCTGTTAAGTTTCTAAAGATTTACCAAGACTATTTTATTGTTGGCCAAAAAATAAAATTAGCATCAAAGCACATATAATAATAAATAATAAATAACAATGCCAAAGAAATAAAAATATGTAATTAAATTAATTAAACATGCTCAAGATCCATTACAACTCTAGATTTAATGAATTAGCTACTCATAATATTCAATAAAAATAAGTTAATCATTAATACAAGCCAAGAACTCATAAAAAAATAAAGATAGAGAGAAAAAAGGAAGAAATAAACTCTCGTTTGCAGTCTTCAAACTTCAACTCTGGTTGATACATTCGTTCTTGTCTTGCTATAGGCGTTCTTCTATGCTCTCAAACTCCAAAAATATGTTATGAGACTTGATTATAGGTTTTGGAATGAACTTATGCTTATATAGAAAATCCATGGGATATTTCCTTATTAAAAATCAAATTTAGGGCGAAATTGAGATGATTTGTCGTGTTGTGACGCGCGTGTAGCGAGTCGCAATGATCACTCTTCTTTTCAGCAAATCGGGACGCCAAACCCCAGTGTTGCGACGCGCCAAGATTTGCTACGCAGATGAAAAATTTTGCTCTATGCCTTAATTTGCTTAATGTGCATGTCTCAACGCACGGCTAGCGTCGGGACGTGCATTTTGACTCCGAATTTTTCCCAATTTGCTCAGTATCTTGTCGTTCTCGTGATATTATTTTTGACATGTAAAACGCATCCAAAACACATCAATTCGTTCATAAAGCTCGATATCACTCACAAAATAATAAGATAAAGGGGCGGGAAATATGTGTATTAGCCGTTCATCACGCCCCAAACTTAACATTTTGTTAGTCCTCGAGCAAAACAAAAATATATAAAATAAAATAAACAAACTAAAATAAATTAACCTAAGACACTTTCGTAGGGATCACGATTGCATTTAGCGTATGCAACAAGCCTTTAAACCCATAGGCGGCCTTAGTGGACGAGTTATAATCTCGTGAGAGCTTACAATGACGATACCCACAAACGTCATTCAATACACATGCAATCACACACAAATACAAAAATAAAAATAAAGCTAACTATAATAAAATCGTCCTTGGAGTTACACATAATATTGTCATTAGAGAATGCTCAGTAACGAAACTAAAGAACCTTCAAAGTACCCAACACAACTCAAATCCAAATTCTTGAATAAATCATATAAGCCAGACTCACAGTGTGTGTGTAAAAGTCTGGTCACAGCTCGATTCCTAAGTAAATCAACTCAGTGATTTCGTCTCAAAATTTGACATCTGATGGGTCAAACCAACCTAGATATCTCAAAGTATACATGTTAGTCTTTTTTTACTCAGTATGGTATGATTTTCTCTCTTTTATTTTTTCATTTTTTTTCAATACACCTACCATTTAAGGTAGAATTTCTCATCATGGTGATCCTAACACTCACCCATGGGTAGCTTCACGTTTATCAGTTATAGGTGGTTTGTCTTTTTTTTTTCAACGAATTTTTTCTTATTTATTTTTTCTTTATTTTTTTTCAACCATATCATACATCATAACACTAGCAAATCGAAATAGACATCTAAGCAAACTGTCATTCAACGTCAAACAATTTCTTCAACAAGTCATTTTGCCAACTACCTAGGCTCTTACTGCTAGAGACCTATTGTTAAGTACTTACGAGTCTAACCTAAATCAAATACTCAAGGTATCAGAAAAAAATCAATTGGGCACTTATCGTTTCCAAGATTTCATTCTAAAGCACCATATGACTAAAAATAATTTTATATATATATTTTGGTTTTATTTTTTTGAATAAAATAACATGAATTAACATTAACACGCACACATGCACACACCCCTAAACTTAAAATTTACATTGTCCTCAATATAAGAAAGGCATAAAAAAAAAAAGTGAGGAATAACATTACCGTTCATGGAGTTGATCAGCCTCCTACTGGTTAGATTTTGACTGCCCGGACTGTGTGGGTTGTGCTAGTACATGTATAAATACACATGCAAACTATTAAACACTTAAATAGTACACAAGAAAAATAGAATTAAAGTAAAGATAAAATATATATATATATATATATATATATATATATATGTGGGTGTCTCCTCACTAACGCTAAATTTAATATCTTCAACTAGACGAGACCACCCAAAATACTCAGGGTGGTTTCAATTCATGTGATGGACTTGCAGCTGTGTGCTTCCCAATTTCACGCCATTTCCTTCTATGTGGTGCGATATACTTGGATTGTTTGGCATTGCCCTGCTTCTCTTGATACTCTACTCTCACTCACACTTGTTTTCTTTTGCTAATAGACGCATAGGTAACAATTGTTGGTTACAATTTCCATTTTGATTAAGATGGACTAGGGGGTGGTATTGGTTGTGTAGTGGCATGATGTAGCACAATGTCAAATTGATGGCACGCCGCAGTTATGATATAGTGCTCTTCATGAAAATCCACCTCGAAGGCTCCGCACACCACTACTTCATCAGCCACCTTGACTGTCTGCCTTTTCATTCTAGCTCCTCTTTTGTCTGCCATTGGCTCCATAAAATCTCCATTTTATGGACTTTCTGACAACTAACATCTCTCCATTCACTCGGAAAGTGAGGAGGCCTTGTTGTATGTCTATTAACGCTGCTGCTACCATCAGAAAAGGTCTTCACAAAATGCAAGGTATGCCAAAAACTTGATCGCGATTTTATAAATCTAGCACGCAAGCGCACATATCGCTCAAGTAATATAGTGACTATTAGTCGGATGTCGAACTCACAGGAACTTAATATTTCTCTCATTAATATTAAAACTAACCTACTTAACTTAAACTAAATTATTGAGTAGAAAAGTTGATTTATCAAAATTTAGTTGTAATTAAATAAAGCGCAATTAACAGACTTTGAAAACACTATAGATATAAGAACCTAGGGTTGTCACTTCACCTAAGCATGTAAGGGTGGCAATGGGCGGGCCGGGCCGGGCTTTTGCAAGCCCGGCCCGACTCAGGCCGGGCTTGGGCTCGGGCTTTTTTTTTTGCCCGAAAATTTAAAAAAAAAAATATATATATATATATATATATATAAAATATATTTATACTATATACAAAGACAATTTATAAATAAATCATAAATTTCATTAATAAATTAACAATTTAAATGTTAAAAATAAATAAAAATTATACAAACATATTAAAAATATATATATATTTATGTTTTTTTTTTAAATTTTGGCCCGGGCCGGGCCCGGGCCAAAATAGAAAAGCCCGGCCCGGGCCCGGGCCCGAGCCAGGCTTTCTTTTTAAGGCCCGGCCCGAGCTTTTTCCCCCCCCGGGCCGGGCCGCGGGCTTTATTGCCACCCTTATAAGCATGCATACAGTGAGTTCATGCACTTTTCATTCAATTGGGTTGTTCTTACTAATTATTAACCTAGAACACCAAATTATTCACAAGCCTATTTCAATGGTCCGGTGAATATATTCAGAATAAATCAATTAACTATATGTTTATGTTAATTAAATTAAACTGAATTCATTAAGGTTAGGCTATACTCTTGGCTACATATGCCCTTTAGATATATGTCTATCCTGTAGGGAAATTTATTCAACAAATAAATCACACGCTATTATTCTCACGGCAAACCCAAATTCCCTCTATCGAGTTCCTAAGGATTTACGAAGACTATTTTATTATTGGGCAACCAAATGAAATAAGTATCAAAGCAAAGAGAATAATAAATAATAAATAACAAACCCAAAAGAATAAAAATATGCAATTAAATTAATTAAATATTCTCAAGATCTATTACAAGAATAGATTTAAGGAATACTCATGATATTCAATAAAAATAAGCTAATAATTATTACAAGCCAAAAACTTATAAAAGATAAAGCTAGAGAGAAAATGAAAGAAACAAACTCTCGTTTGCAGTCTACAAACTCTAACTTCGGTTGATGCACTCGTTCTTTCCTTACTATAGACGTTCTTCTATGCTATGGAACTCCAAAATTATGTTATGAGGCTTGATTATAGGTTTTGGGACGAACTTATGCTTATATAGGAAGTCATGAGGTGTTTCCTTTTAAAAATTGGATTTAGGGCGAAACTGAGACTGATTTGCCGTGTTGTGACGCACGTGGAACACATGGCAATGCTCACTCTTCTTTTCGGCGCGTTGCGAAGCGCAAAATTCAGCGTCGCAATGAGCCAAGATTTGCTACGCGAATGACAAAGTTTGCACTCTGCCTTAATTTTCTTAGAGTCGGGACGCGCGTTTTGACTCTGAATTTTTCTCAATTTACTTCATATCTTGTCGTTCTCATCCCTAGATAAATCCGTTGAGTCGTGATATTATTTTTGACATGCAAAACGTACATCAATTCACTCATAAAGCTCGATATCACCCACAAAATATTAAGATAAATGAGCGAGAAATATATGTATTAACCGTTCATCACCAATTTAGCCTTGACCCGGGTTCAAACTTTTCTGCCACCCCAACATGCTATGCTAGCCTTCTCTACCCTTCAAGGCAACATTTTAATTTGAAAAAATTACAACAACATGGCATAAGCATAACTGATTGACACATAAAAATTAATTAGTTATTAATTATTTCTTGTATTATTAGTTTGTTTCCTTGTTAGTAAAGCTTCCTCTGATTCTTTCAACATAAGTTAAGTTATTGAAGATAAAATGTGTTGAAACAGCCGAGAGTTTATCTGACGACGAGGCCCATGAAATATTTAAACAAAGAACATAAGAAAGGTCGATGATGGAATTATATAAGGGTGGCAATTTGAGTTAAGATTCGTTTATTCGTTCGATTCGATTTGCTTTAAAGCGAATACGGGGTTGAAAAAATGGATTCGTTTAATAAATGAGTCAATTCAATTCGATTCGTTTATTAAACGAATCGAATATGAATTTAAGCTCATTAATTCGTTTATTCGTTTACGATTCGTTTTATTATTTTCTTTTACTAGTTATTGCTATTTTCAATTAAGATTCGGGAAATTATGACTAATTACCATAGAAAAAATAATATTGTCTATATTTGATGAGATATTTTTAGTATATACATTAATTACACATTTCATATTTATATATGTATAAAAATTTAATGTAAATTGTTATTGAATAATATCATGACTAAACGAATATTCGTATTCGATTTGTTTAATAAATGAATCGAATACGAATTCATCACATTTTGATTCGATTAGTTTAGGATTCGATACGAATTCGATTCGTTGATTCGTTTTGTCACTCCTAAAATTATACCAATGAATATTACTGTATGTAAATACAAACTGAAACTGAAACTGAAACTGCATCTCCTGCTGCTCAAATAGAAACACCTTCAAAAACTGTTGAAGAATTACCACAACAATATGTCTATAAAGGCAGTGATGCTGCAACTCTTGATGCTTCTCTGCCATTTATAGACATTCCAACAATTGATTTTGGTCTCTTGATAACATCTCCAAAATCTGGCTCACAACAACTTGAGAAACTTCGATCAGCACTTTGCTCCTGGGGATTTTTCCAGGTCAGGTTTTTGCTGCTCCATTTTTTTGAAAAATCTTGCAATTAGTAAAATTCGGATACTTGGTTATAGATTTTCAAACACATGATGGCTCATATGTAGCTTAAATTTTTAGAGTTCCAGGCAATCAATCATGGAATAGAGACAGCATTTCTGGACAAAGTGAGGGAAGTTGGCAGGCAATTCTTTTGTCTTCCTCTGGAAAATAAGAAGAAATATTCCAGAGAAAGTGGTGGCCGTGAAGGATATTCGAATCACATTCTTCATTCCAAGGATCAGTCATTCGATTGGATTGATCGATTGTATCTTATAACTAAACCAGAAGATCGAAGACAACTCAAATTCTGGCCAGAAAACCCTGAATCATTTAGGTAGGTTTCCTTTTCGTGCCTAAAATCATATTTATATTTTGAGATCATTAATCATATCATAATATTATAATAAAAAAATTAAAACATTTGCCCATTTATTATTTTTGAAAAATTTTGGGAACTATGTACGGGCTAGAACTTGGTTTGCCCTTAAGACATATAATTAATTTATAAGCACAAAACTAATAAAAATGATAAAATATTTGATTATTTTTCAATAAAAAATAGAGAAGGCCGCATTATTTTTGGAAGAGAAAAATAGTAACACCTCCTCGATGTTTAATGAAATTAAGTGAGAATCTCATGTTATTTTAAGAATAAGAAAAACCCTATATTAGGGTTTTGCTATAAATTTGTTCTTAATGTAAAACATAATGTAGGAATGAGGATATCCCTGTTAAACCGTCCCCATCCCGAATCATAATTGATTTTTTAAATCGGGATGAAAAATCTTCCCAAATACGGAACTGGATGATTAGGGATCTCCAATCCCGATCGAGATTCGAGATTTTTTTAATATTAAAATTAGGAATTTTTAAGCATGAGAGGAATTTCAGTTAATTTTAAAACATGAGGGAGGTTTCTCTTAATTTCGCTTTCAGATAAAGTGAGGATAAGTATAATTTTTAGGTCCATTTGTTTTAACTAGTTAAACACATATAGCTTGTGATGATGGTGGTTTTCAACCCCCCCCCCCAAGTCAGAATCTCGAATGGTATAGAAAAGATTTCAATTTCCAAGCCTCAAGGGCCCAGGCCCAAAAAGTTGAGGCATCCGGCCCACCAAGGAGATAATGGATTGCACTTGATGTCCGACCCGATGAGGATCGGCTCAGCAGATCATACCCGACCTGATGAGAAGATGTTCAGAATAGCAAAGCAGAGTAGAGCGAATGCCTCAGCAATGGATTGCACTTGATGTCCGACCCGATGAGGATCGGCTCAGCAGATCATACCCGACCTGATGAGAAGATGTTCAGAATAGCAAAGCAGAGTAGAGTGAATGCCTCAGCAATGGATTGCACTTGATGTCCGACCCGATGAGGATCGGCTCAGCAGATCATACCCGACCTGATGAGAAGATGTTCAGAAGAGCAAAGCAGAGTGAATGCCTCAGAGACGACCCGACCTGGTAGCGCAGCAGGGCACGCTGACAGTTGTTCCAGTTGCCCAACTCAGTTAGTCGGGTCGGGGTGTTAGTAGTGTGATCAAATTCAAGTGACGTTAGCCCTAAATGGGAGCTTGCACCTTCCAAAGAGGTCTGACGTGACAAGAGCAGGTCACCGACTTATCTTCTAGCACACACTATCACATGAGAGATGATAGATTACAGGCTGGAGGTAACGTGTAGCAGATGGTATAGTAGCTTGGTTTAAAGAGATGTCAAGTGGTATATCTACTTTCGGCAGAGCAGTTGGGGAAGAGAGTCATCACATTAATGGTAGATTCACGTGGCTGACGTCATGAGATTGTTGTAACAGTAGAATTTGCCCTAATATATAAAGGGATTCAGAATTCATTGTAAAGAGTTAGCTGATTTTATTACATAACTTGTAAAATAGAAAGCAAAAAGTTTAAGTGTAAGAGTGAGCTTGTAAGAAGTCGGTCAGACGAGCTCGAAATATAGGGAGGTCGGTCATACCTGACCATGTTATAAAGCTTCATTTTCCCTTGTGCTCGTGGACGTAGGTTGGATCCATTCCGCCGAACCACGTTAAACCTTCTGTCTTGTCTGTGTGTTTTCTATCTTTTGCTAAGTTTGTCTTTGGTCCCAAACTAAATAAATTAACATTTGAGAAATGATTGTTCGATGAGTGATTTTCCTGAATTACCCCTGGAACGAAAATCAGCTGTCAGCAGATTGATTTTGACAAAACAATTGTTTGCTGCAAATTAAAAATAAGCTCTAAATGTCATGTTTATCAGACATCCCTCATCTTTCTCTCAAACAAAACTTTTAACCTTAAATTGTTTGATGTAATTGCTTCAGGAAAACATTACAAGAATACAATGCCAAGATAGAAAAGATAAATGAAATGCTGCTCAAGGCCATGGCTATGGCATTAAATTTAGAAGAGAATTGTTTTCTGGACATGTATGGAGAAGAATCATCATCAATGATTGGGTTATTCAATTTATACCCTCCATGTCCAAGACCTGATTTGATTATAGGTCTCAAGCCCCATTCAGATGCATCAGCATTTACTTATGTCTTGCAAGATGAAGAAGTGGAAGGCCTCCAATTCCTGAAAGATAATCAATGGTATAGAGTTCCAGTCATTCCAAAAGCTTTGCTAATTAATGTTGGTGACCAGTTGGAGGTAATTGTTTACAAGGTTTTTTACATTTTACTATGGAGAAAATATTAGGAAAAATAACATTTTAATACCAAAGTTATACAAAATATAATATTTTACTAATTTTTTGTTAGTTAACCGTATGTTTACTTCAATTTTAAAATATATCGGTTAGTTAATATTTTAACGGAAAAGTAATGAAATATTATTTTGCTATATGTTTAGTAGTAAAATATAATATTTCAAAATTTATGGTACTCAATTATTATTTTACCTTAAATTTAGTAATAAAATATAAATAATCTTTGTTAATATTAACTATCTAATTTCGTTGTTTTAATTAAAGAGAATGACACGTTAATTCCTTTTATAATTATTTTTAAGATTTACCCTTTTGGTCCATGATAGATTTTTAATTCCCTGTTTCATCCTTAATAATCAATTGAGTTGTTTTAATTTAATAAGGGTGTTTTTGGTAGAGACTTTTGTGGTAAGAGTATAAATTAGTTAATAAATTATGGAACAAACATTGAAGTATAAGTTAACTTATAAGTTTGTTTGGTCAAATATAAAGTATAAGCTAAAGTATAAGTTATGAAATTACAAATAAAGATATATAAAAAAAATTAAATACATACAAATTTATTTAAATGGAGAGTAAAATTACAAATTCCCCTAAAAATGCTCAAAAACGCTCACTTTTCTAACATTGAGTAACGCTAGCGTAACGTTAACATTAGCGTTACGCTAGTGTTTGGTAAGCCGTTTGACGCTTAGAAAACACCTTACCAAACATGGCCTAAGTGTCTCGATAATCAATTTGTATATAAAAATATCGCATTTACATTTTATCAATGTGTTTCTTTTATGATGTAGATAATGAGTAATGGGATATTCAAAAGCCCAGTACATAGAGTGGTGACCAATTCAGAAAGAGAAAGAATTTCTCTAGTTGTTTTTTGTTTTCCAAATCCGAATAAAGAGATTGAACCAGTGAATGGAGTGGTGAATGAGGCAAGACCAATATTGTACAAGACTATGAAAGATTATACTAGACTCCTTTTTCAGTACTATCCAAAGGGAATGAGGCCAATCGAAGCAGCAAAAATTTAGTTTGTGTTTGGTATCGAATTTGGTAAGCTTATAAGTTATTTTATATTCTCAATTCAATACTTATAAGTTAACTTATACTCTCAGTCAATATTTTCTACCGAACGATGCATAAGTCGTTATGCATTCAACAAATAATTTTAGGCTCTCTTGTCTAGTTTCAATATGTTTCTTTCTTGAATGATCATCTTCTTATCTTTGTGTAATCATAAAGTGATATTTTATCACCTAATAAAATCAATTTAACACTTGTCAATAAAATGATAAATTCAACTATTATTGTCAATTTTAAAAATTAGAATTTTTGGAAACAAATCTTTGGTCAAAGGGCACATCTTCATTTTATTTACCTCATGGTCATAGTTTTGATGGTAATACCCTCTGTAACTATGTTAAGAGAAACTAAGGGTTTGTGTAGTTTACTTTTTAAATTTTTTTTTTTTTTAAAAAAAAAAGCCCACACGACCATTAGGCGATGTCTAGACGCTAGGTAGTGTCTGGCAGTTCCGATTTGGTATAAAATCGATTGTTAGGCAGGTCAGATAATAAATAATTCTAGACGGACATATATGTTTTTTTTCCAAATTATTTTTTCCAATTATTTATTACAAACCCAATTTTAATTTAAAAACCTTATATTTCTTATCCCTCAAATTTCAAAAACCAACAAAAGCCTGAAAATTCAAGTTTCGCCTTGAGATTTAGCGAAGAAGAACCGAACAAGTACTAAAACCCAATTTTTACACTGAAACTGAGAGGTTTGGTTACTCATTTTGTATTCTTTCATCAACCATTATAGTCAGATTGCCAACTATGTGCTGGCTTTTGTAAATAAGAATAACAAAAATGCTCATGTTGAAGCTCATAACAATATATATAAGTTTCCTCTGAGATTGCGAATCATTTATTCCTTAACCTTCATTAACCATCATATGATTACAAAGATAATTAAAAAAATTTTTAAATAAAAAATAAAATCGCCTAACGCTGCCAATCATATCCCTACTATACACCTAAAGCCTAAAGTTTTTTTAGAATATTTGATTTGTATTTAGGGGATGAGATTTCCTGTCCTCATCCGAATCTTTTAAAAAAATGCAACTTCTCCGGTTCTCCTAAGTTACTTGTGGCTTGGTTTAGGGGTGGACAAAGGTCGGTTCGGTTCGATTTCGGAATGAACCGGACGAAACGAAAATCAATCGATTCAAGAATTTAAGAGTCGAATAATTAAAATTAAATCGAACTGATTTGATTTGGTTCGGTTTTAATATTTTGATTTAGTTTTGATTCAGTTCGATTGTGTTAGAAAAATTAACCCCCAAACCGATCAATTCAGTTCATGATTTTACAAACCGATCAGTTCACCGATCTGATTCACAATTCTAACAAAACCAAACCAAAACGATCGATTTAACTCAACATAAACCAATCATAAATCAGAAAACTGAACCAAACCGAATCAGTATTTTACTCGCCCCTAATTTGGTCAATTACCCTTGCATCCATCTCCAACACAATCCTTGTCTCTCAATTAATTTGTTGCACAATTTGACAGTTTTCGAATTTAGATCACGTTAGAAAATTTTGATCGTAAATGAGCTACACGTGGGCGTTATTATTATTATTATTATTTTTTTTAAAATGTGTGTAGGAACATTTCCCCCAAGTAGTACAAATAAATTATTAAAGAAAGACTACAGTTCCGTAAAAAATTATATTACTAATACACTCTTGAAGTAAATTACAATTAAGGGCATTCATATAATTAAATATAATATCATTACTCTTTACAACCTTCAGTTTATCTGCAGAGTTCTGGGTGTGGATATGCAAATATGAACAAGAAATTAAAAGAGTTGAATTGAGGATGTTTTTGACATAAGAGTATGAAGCAATTTTTTTTTTTTTTAAAGTTATGAAAGTTTACTGGAAACAGTAAAAACTAATTTTATTTAAAAAAAAAAAAAAAAAAATTCAATATATGAGTATTCAAAGTTTTCTTTCCTACTAATGATATGTTGTTCAATACCTGAATAGTCTTTGTATAAACAATACGTTTTTCACATCTCTGCTGCAAAGGATTTGCCGCAACCGCATGTTTGTGTGGCATTTGGGTTCTTGAAGGAGAAGCCTCCACCAATAAGAGCATCACTATAGTCCAGTTGCATTCCAAACAAAAAGATAAGGCTCTTCGGATCACAAACTGTAACAAGTGAAGCAAGAAAGAGTAAATATCTCGAACAAACTCACTCGATGGTGAAGAAGACAAGAAATTGTTGGATTTCATTTCACAATTAGCGTAACGATAAAGTCTTACTCATTGAATCAAATTAACGAGGTAAATGCCAATAGTTTGAAGCTTTTCTGAGTAAGGTCATTTGGTTTAGTAGTTTGGTTTTTTGGACAAGTAAAGATCTTATTGTGGATTATGTTACAACTTAGAACTCAAAAAATGGGATGGGTCTTATTGCCTTTTCACACAGGATATAGCCCTTCCTCAATAAACTGAGTTTAATCCTCTCAACTGAACTAGTGAGCCTAAACAAAAGTGAATCCTAATGACCCAACCCTTGCTTATATTTGGAATAACTGTAAGGACTTCCTTGTGTGTGGAAAGATAATGAGTCATAACATAATACACATATAGACCACACGTGTCCAAAAATCACACTACTACAGTACTACTGTTCTATATATAGGATTACCAATAGTCATCATTAACCAAATGAAATGAGCTTGAAAGTGAACAAACGCAAATTTTGACAATTAGCGGACATCCACAAACATTTTGCATTAATACACACGAATAGTATTGTACTACACTACAAAGACTGTAATACACTACACAGTGTGTAATGGAAGAGATAACAGTAATACACTACGAATAGTGTATGGAAGATAGATAATGAGATAGTTTTAAAATATTGACTTTAGATGTTCATGCTAAAATGGTTTCCCAACAATCCTAGAGAGTTCTTTCAAAAATAAATCTAGATTGTAACTGCAGCACCTACAGTAGATAACGGAAGGGTCCAGCAAATATTCACATGAGCGTATATAATTAGCAATAAGGTACAATAAAAACATAAACCTGCCTATGCAATAATGCATGACAGCATGCCGCCAAACATAATGATGCGGTAGCTGAAATTGAAATTCATCAAAGAGAAGTATTGTAATAATAAGCAACATACAGGTTTTGTACTAGCATAAATGCATAATTCTCAGTATTACTTGGCTAGTCATGCATCATTTAAAATACCATCGCGGCCGATGAAAGGGAACGTCTCTGAACGTTCCACAAGTGTTGGCAGTAGAATTTCTTACTATAGTTTGTCCAAATTAATGTCTATAATTTTACTGAATCTAAAATATTTTAATTTTCACTGATCCATAACTCCGCACCCAACATAGTAACCAGCCTTCTCTCAGTAAAGCCAATACCGAATTAGTGTACTCCTGCTTATCTGTTGATGCTCTCAGGTTCGTTGGAGCATCTTCATTTTTTATTCATCTTGTGATGGTGAAATTTCCAATCATACAACTCAACTACCTGATCTATAGTGTATATCACATCATTTCAAAATTTCAAGTCAACCATGTTAGATTTGAAATTTGAAATATAATCCTATATAAGTTATAACTAGCTCTAATAGTTGTTTCTTAATATTACTGCTATCAGTATCTGTGACCTTAGTAGGTTTCAACATAACTACAATTGATATATCAGTGCAATTAAAGGATTCTCTTAGTATTTAGATTCCACTCAAACTTTATACCTGTTGCGTCTATAGTAAGGATAAAATGACATAAAACTGCCGCATAAGATGATGGGTGAGAGAAAACTACCACTTTTGAAACAAAGTTTTCCTTATTCCCTGCTTCCCAAGTGGTAAATATTTAGGCATTCAAACACAGGATCCACAAAAAACAATGTTTCAGCAACAGTGCCTGCTTTTACTAGTACTTGGTTCTATTTCCCATCTCCCCCCCGAAAATCTAGTAGACAACTTCCATTACTTTCTTTTTCATTTTAATCATTTTCCATTTAATTTTACTTTAACTGATAGAATATATAAACATGACCCATAAATTTTCTCAGATACAGTAAATTCAGTTCAGCACAACCATGGTTTTAAAACTCCATCTGAGGCGAGCCTCAAGGTGTCGCCTCGCGGCAGTGATGAGTCGAGGCTGTCGCCTCAAGCCGAGTTTTCAACAGGCCTGCGGCGGCCCGCCTCATGACACCTCAAGTCGGGGCAGTTTGAGGCAGACGCCTCTATTCGAAAACCCTAAAGTTACTATTTTTAAAAAAATAAGTAATTAAGTCCCGACTTGAGCTTGTTTAGAGATTAAAAAGTTATAGAAAAGAAAATTTTTAATTTTGAAATCCTAACCAGCAGTGTTGTTAACCACATTGACCAAGTAACTCGACCTCGATACTTTGCCAAAAATGGAAAAATAAGTATTATCTTTAAAAATAACAAACATATATTATTATATTTATTTATTAGTTATAATTTGTTATTAATAAATTTATTTATCATAGGAATTATATATGATGATGACTCTGTGGAGGATGACACTTCAGAGTTCAGACCCACATTTCATGCTATTAGACACAAATGATAGTCTGTTTAGAAATTATCGGTTATTTTATTTCATGAACCTATTTTGTTATGTTTCATTTTGTTTAGTTTGACGGATGCTTTTATATATTAGTTGATATTGATTGGTTGTAGATGATTTATTTTGATGTTTTTTTGTGTTCGGATTGAGGTTGTCGCCTCGACCGCCATGAGGCTGCCTACCTTGCCTCACCGAGAGATCGTTAGCACCGCATACCGAATTTTTGAACCTTGAACACAACCATGATTTGCGAAACACCAGTATTGGTACAAAAGCTTCTTAAAGAGCATCAGATATGTTTCTCAGACCAAAGGAGTCAATTTTACTCTATTTTACACAACAATAAAAAGTAGGCAAAAACTTGATATCGACAATATGGACAAGAATGCAAGTAAATGTTTGAACCCAAAGTGTGTGTTCAAGTATATAGAATAAAAACAGTTTTGTTCAATAACACTCTAATCTAATAGAGTTTAAAGGTCCCAAAATGCCTCTTTTTTTCCTTTTGTAATCCGGCCAAACAGTCTAAAGCAAGCACAACATGATTTTTAACACTCTAAAACTGCTTATACCATAACTCACAAATCAAAACTAAAGCCTTTTTCCCACTAAGTCAGGTCGGTACATAGATTCTTTGGGCTTTGACAGTTGACAACATGGTACTCCATCCGAAATCATTATTTTATTAAGCTCGGTAAAATCTAAGTCTCTTTTTATGGTTTATGTCCATTTCAATTTAGGTCTCCCTAACCTCGGTTGACCATTCACTCTCTTTTTCTCGCCGGGGACACAGAGGTATGCGTTGTACATGCCCCAACCATATCCACAAATAACACACAAATCAACATATCCACAAATAACCAAGCAAGCAATAAGCCTACAAGGCAACAACTAAGAGCCTATAAGCAACCAAACTAAAACCACCACAAACAAATAAGTAATCACATACCGATCACAAAACCATTGTATTCGATAACCGAATCATTGGGTCTCGTATTCGCTCTGTTCTCAAACTCCATAGTGTACGACATACCGGAGCATCCGCCCTGCTTCACTCCAATTCTTAAGCACAAATCCTCGCTTCTCTCAGACCTCATCTTGTTCAAATGCTTTAGTGCTGTCTCTGTCACTAAAATCGCCGGCTTCAGCCCCTCTGTCCCCGGCGGCGCCGCCACTGTACCATCAAATTGATTTAAAATAATTAACTATTTATTTAATTAAAGCTCAATTATCTATAAAAGCTTTAAAAATTAACAATCAACAACCTGTTACTACTATATTGATTAAAAAATTTCAATCGCTAATCAAAATTCCAGTCAATTCATGAAAACAGATAAAAATCCAATTGCAAGTTTAATTACTCAGTTAATTTTCTAAGTATTATAATAAGTAAAAATGGAAAATAATTATTTTTAGATTTATCTTTAAGAAAAAATATTAGTACCTGGAGTTGAAGATGATCGAACGGAAATGGAATTTCGACGGCTGGGATTTGGTTTCGAGAATCGAAAAGAGACAGAGTTCTGATGTGCGGAGATCGACGGTGTGTGATTATTTGGGAGACGAAAGAGAGAGTGGCAACGCGTGGTAATTGCAGAGAACGCCATTCGAGAGAACGGTAATGAATTATTTTTGTTTCTTTTTCTCTGTGTTTTTTGTTAAATAAATTTGTGATTTGTCAAGTGATTTACTTTGTTATCAGCAGATCTGGACCGTTGAAATATTCAACGAGTTTCGTTTGACTCACTTAGATTTATATCACACGGTTGGAGGATTACGGTTTATGGTTTATTTTTTAATGGGAAAATGGCATCTAGGCTCGTGAGTTAATTAAATTTATACGAAAAAGTCCTGAGATTTCATAAATGGTCATATATATCTATTTTTGATAATTTTTTTGCTATTATAATCAACAATAATGATAGATGTTAAAAAATAAATAAAATATCAAAAAAATCATATTTTTATGTGTAGAATGTGTTTTTGAGTATATATATTTATCATTCTCCTATAATCAAAAGGTATGTGATGACGCAACATCATCTTTCACTCCACTCAATAAAGATGATTGTTTTGGCGTATTCATTAATCAACACATGAAGTAATTGACCGACATCATGCCCGACAAGCTTTCGAGATTTTCAAGATTCTCTATCCTCTCAATTTTTTGTAAAGTCATGACAGCTGGCTTTTCTTTATGCTTTAATTATGTATGTGTAATAATTGTACCCACTGTTTTTATTTTCTTTTTGAAGTCCGTTGTTTGGAGTTCAATCTCCATTCTATAAATAGGTGTGTATTTGCCTATATGAGGGCAGAGCTTGTAATGTGCTAAGTGTAATATCAGTTTGAATAATAAAATTGTGTTTTCCTTAATATTCTCTCGAAAAATTTTAATTTTAATTTTTAACACACACATGCAAGTCATATCCCAGTACGCTTCGTCTCAAAGGTCCTGTTCACGATTTTGGTACCAGAGCCACGTGTCACAACAGTAAATACTGTTTATCTTCTTCCTCAAGTTTTCGAAGTTTATTTCTTTTATTTTGCTTGGTTTAACCCGATAATCCGCTTGGTTTAGCCCGTTGTTGCCGTGTCTGGTTTAAGGGTGGTCCCAGAATAGGAGAAAAACTCCTTGCCTACTTTGTGTATTAAGAAAACAGTATGAGTCTGTTATCTAGATTAAGATCCAATAGGTCTAGATCTGAAGACGAAGTGTCTGAAGCCTCTTCTTCTCAATTTTTTACTGATATTCTCAATGATCTAGATATCCTTAATAGCCAAGAAATCCATAACAACCAAGAACCAATAGCCAAAATAGAAAATCAATTGCAAAACTGGTCCATACCTTTAGCCAATTTCGATACAATATATACAAAATGACTTTTTTCCTTTGTTCAAGATTACTCAATCAAAACTCATGAATAAACAATATCTTTAAGCCAAGAAACATGTATCATACCTCTGTTTTCTCAATCGGCTATATCGCATCATCGAAGGAATAATTTCAACTACCTATATATAGGAATGGTACAAGTAGCAGCTAAACGATTGTTTAAATTAGTTTTAGATATTCCAATATTATTTGCATTACGAGATGCCCGTTTTATCAATTTTAATGACTCATTACTTGCATTAGTAGAATCAAATCTAGCTAATGGCCCTGTTTATTCAAATTATTATCCAAATTTTACAATATCATTACATGATCCACATAACATGCATATTGTAACTCTCAATGTTCAATCAAAGAATTTACCTGTTTTAGATAATGTTAAATCAATAGCTATTATTTATCGTGTTTATTAAAAGTTATGGGAAGTCAGATTAATCCTAAGCTATGAGATCTAGCTCTAGGAATAAATCAATATTACTTGAAGTAAATCCTTTAAGATCAAACGTTATAACTCCTAAAAGACTTAAATGGAATGAAATAACTCAAGGAAGTGCTTGGAACCTTCGAGAAATAGTTTCTTCTCCTTCGCCGATAGAAAAATGATTTAGTACAAGTATAATAAATCAAGATTCTGATGGAAGTGTTAGTATTCAATTCAAAAATATACAACGAATTCCTAGTTCTCTAGGCAGTTCATCCATTCTAAGAGACTTTCAGTCAGCTAGGACTTCATTTCAAGAACCCTCATGAACAAGATTATCAGGAGTTGATTTTAATCAAAACATACCCCAACCTGTTTATCAAGATGATCAATCGGTTGAGTCTATGTCTCCAACATATTCTCAAATGAAAGAAGATAATAAGTCACCAACTCCTTCTAATAGTCATCTAATGACTATTCATAAAGAGTTTATTGTCAATAAAGAATTAATACAAGAAGAATATTTGCATCCTAGATGGGATGAACCCAGACAAATATACAGAACAATATTCTCAGAAACTGAGAAATCAAAAATACGTGATCAATATCTAAAAGATATAACAAAGTTGCAAGAACATGTGCCTTTCTTTTTATGGATGAAAGAATTTTATCCACAAGAACGAAAGACTATTCTTGTTACTAAATCAATAAGTAAAAATTGGAAAACTGATTCAAGTATTCCACAAGAGATAACAAGTGTCCATCCACCCTTAACCGAAATACAATTTCAATACAGTGATCAATCAATTAAGGCCGCTCCTTTTAAAATTCCAAGAACCACACAAGACACAGATAAAATACAATACTCTGATATTCGTAGTCTACAACAACAAAATAATTATTCTAATCAATTACTAAACACAATAGCAACTCAATTAAATACTGTTGAAATAATTTTAACTGAATCAACAAATTCTGAAACTGTCGTTTCTTCAAAAAACCCCGGAGAGAGATTATATACAAAACTTGATCCAAAAATTCCCCTCTTTAAACCTCCAATAGAACTTAAAGAAGATAAAAAAATTCGAATTTAAACAATCTTCGGAAGATGTTTTAGACCATATTCAAAAGCAATTAAAAAAATTAAATATTTCAAAAGATGTACCATCTTCTTCAAAATCAAACATATTACCCATCAATAACATTAATGATAAAGAGTCACTTCAAGAAGAAGAATAACTTCTAGAATTTCTGGAAAATGATTCACAAACAATAGCCAAATATCATAGTAGACCTCAGAGACCTAAAACTAGAAATTACTACCCAAGACCTACTCCACCTGATGTTCAATATGAAGAAAGAAATCAATATTCACAAAGCTATTATGATGGTCATAGTATTTATGAATGGAATATTGATGGAATGGCAGAAGCTCAAGTCCTCAATACTCTTCATGAAATGCTTATGGCAGCTCAAGCTTATAAAATTGCTAGAAATAATGATCATGTTATCGCAATCATATTAACCACATGATTCACAGGTCAATTAAAATGATGGTGGGATAACTTTCTCACAGAACAAGAAAGAATGCAAATTTTAACTGCTGTTAAAAGAGATCAAAATAATCAACCAATAAATATGAACAAGATGCTGTAAGCACTCTTATTTCGCCATAACTAAATACTTTATTGGAGAACCTGATCAATTTCAAGAAAGGTCATCAGAAATACTCCAAAACCTTAGATGTCCTAAGATGCAAGACTTTAGATGGTATAAAGATGTATTTTTTTTTCAAAATTATATTTACAAACAGACTGTAAAAGTACGTACTGGAAAGAAAAATTCATTAGTGGTTTACCCAAGCTGTTTGCAGAAAAGGTAAGAACAAATATTAGGTTTAGGTTTAATGGAGATATTCTGTATGAAACCTTAACCTATGGTGAAATAATAAATTACATCAATAATACCGGCTTAACTCTTTGCACAGATTTAAGAATTCAATCTAAAATTAAGAGCGAAATTAAACAAAGTAAAAAAGAATTAGGAGATTGGTGTATTCATTATGGATATCAACCTATGGTTGCACTATCAAATAAGAAATATAAACGCAAAGAAAAGAAATATTTCAAGAAAAAAGAATAAAAATTATTATCATGACAAAACATAAAAATCTAGAGAAAAATATAAAAAGAAATATACAAAACATAAGCGTAAGAATCCAGGATAGTCTTCTACCAGTCAAACCACACCAATTTGTTATAAATGTGGTAGACCTGAATATTATAAAAATGAGTGCAAGATGAAACAAAAAATTCAAAATCTAAAAATATCTGAAGAACTTCAATCTAAACTTATCAATCTTCTGATTGAATCAGGTGCGGAAGAATCAGATATTAATGATTCTTCTGATGATCAAATATTTGAAATTCAAGAAAATTCTTCTAATTCTTGTGATTGTAAACACTCAATAAATACAATTACTAGACAAGATAAAGAAACTCTTCTTGACATGATAGATAAAATTGAAGATCCTGAAAATAAAAATGGATATTTACTCAAATTAAAAGATATTTTATTTAAAGAAGAAAAATCATTAATTCCTTCCTGAGACATAAATTATAGTATGCAAAATATATCAAAGATTTTCTCAAACTCCTCAGCCAACTACTACTCAAGATCTTGTTCAAGAAATCAAAGAAATTAAAAATGAAATTAAGATCCTTAAGGAAGAAAACAAACAAATTCAATTAACGTTACTAAAAAACCAAGTTAGTGAAGCCTCCACCTCTGGTAAAAAAGAGGAAAAGGATTCAGAATTTTAGGGGATTATAAATAAAAATATATTTCAAAAGTGGCATGTTAAAATTATTATCATCATTGATGATTCTTTGCAAATTGATACCATTGTTCTCGTAGATTCTGGAGCAGATGAAATTACATAGAAGAATGATTAATACCTACTCAATTTTATGAAAAAACAACTGAAAAATTATATGGTGCTAGTGGTACGCCATTAAATATTCAATACAAACTAACTAAAGCTAAGATCTGTGCTAATAACTGTAATATTCAAATAAAATCTACTTTCATTCTTGTCAAAAACCTTACTGAACCAATAATTCTAGAAACTCATTTCTTAACTTCTATATATCCATTTCAAGTATCTGCTGAAGGTATAACCACATATATTTATGGACAATTAGTTATTTTTAACTTCATTCACCCTCCTCGTGAGAAAGATATTAAATTACTTCAAGATGTTGCAATTCAAAAGAAACAAAAACATATCAATTTCCTTTCTAAAGAAATTCATAACCAAAACCTCGAACAAAGTCTTCAAACCGCTGATATTTAGGATAAAATTAAAAATTTAGAAAAATTATTTAATCCTGAAGTATGTTCCGATCTTCCGAATGCCTTTTGGTCTCGAAAGAAACATATTGTTTCCCTTCCTTTGAGAAATATTTTGATGAAAAAATATCCCAACAAAGGCAAAACCAATACAAATGAATGAAGAATTACTGCAATATCGTCGTAATGGAATCGATCTACTTCTCAATAAATAATTAATTAGACCTTCAAAATCTCTTGGTCTTGTTCAGCCTTTTATGTTCAAAATCAAGCTGAAATAGAACGTGGTGCTCCTCGATTAGTCATCAATTACAAACCCCTAAATAAAGTATTACAATGTATTAGGTATCATATATCTAATAAGAAATATTTACTCTCAATCGATTATATAAAGCATCTATTTACTCAAAATTTGATATGAAATCTAGATTTTGGCAAGTTCAAATTAATGAGTTTGATAGGTATAAAAATGCTTTTAACGTCCCGTTTGGACATTATGAATGGAATGTTATGCCGTTCGGTTTAAAGAATGCTCCAAGTGAATTTCAATATATTATGAATGACATTCTTAAACCTTTTTCACAATTCTTCATTGTTTACATTGATGATGTTCTTTTTTTTTTCTCCAAATCTACATTCTCATTTTGTTCATTTAAAAAAGTTTTTCAACATTATTAAGCAAAACGGTTTGGTTGTATCTGCGCCAAAGATGAAATTATTTCAGACCAAAATCAAATTCATTGGCCATGCAATTTTTCAAAATACAATCAAACCTATTGACATAGCAATAGCCTTCTCTGAAAAATTCCCTGATGAAATTAAAGACAAAACCCAATTACAACGGTTTTTAGGATGTCTCAATTATTTAGGAGTTTTTTACCAAAATATTAGTTAGGTATGCGAACCATTATACCAAAGGCTTAGAAAAAACCTGAACCCTTGGTCCTCAGTTCACACAGAAATAGTCAAGAAAATTAAGTGTCATATCAAAGAACTACCTTGTTTGTCAATTCCTAATCCTCAAGCTTCTCTTATAGTTGAAACAATGCGTCTGATATAGGTTATGGTGGGATTCTCAAACAATCAATAAACAACCAAACTTCGCTAGTCATATTTCATTCTGGAGTTTGGCTAGGTCCTCAGAAAAATTACTCTACTGTCAAAAAGGAAATTATATCAATTGTTTTATGTGTTTCAAAATTTCAAGGTGATTTAATCAATAAAAAATTTCTCCTTCGAATAAATTGTTTATCTGCTAAAGAAGTACTTTTGAAAGATGTTCAAAATCTTGTTTCAAAATAAATTTTTGTAAGATGGCAAGCTATACTTTCCTGTTTTGATTTCGAAATTGAATTTATCAAAGGAACTTTAAATTATTTGCCAGATTCTTTAACCAAAGAATTTTTACAGGGAAAAAAGCTCAATCAACTTCATGGGCACTCCCATGAAAGCAAAACAGACAAATGAATCATATGCAATGGTTCCTAGTCCCTCAAGAAATCTGTCTCAAGAAAATTTTCCTCAATTACAAGGAAATGAATTTCAATTATTATTTTAAGACTCTGAAGGATTCATTACTCCTAAATCAAAATCTAGATCTTCCAAAAATCCTACCATTTCTCAAGCAGCTGCCAATACCCCCAGACAAAAGTCAAAAAACTTTACCTTCTTCCTCTCATAAAACTCTTTCTCACTCAAAAAATCAATATGTTCCTAAAGAAGTTTCAATCCCCATAGTTATAATTGAACCATAACAAAACACATCATTAATCCCAGGAATTGTCAATAATGTTTTACCTAAACATTTCCTTTTTCTTCCAGAAAATCTCAAAAAGACCCGAAAATTTTATGAATTCATTTTGGTAGATATCGACTCAATTGATATTATTCACAATCAAGATCCCAAAAATCCTTCACAAATAGCTTATTCAAAATGCAAGATTTTCAAAGTACTATCCTTGACTGAGTGGAACCTCAATCCCTTCACACAAAAAAAACTTTTTCTCAACCCTTCGAGCCTCAAACCTTCAATTACTTTGATTATCAAAATGTATGGTACAACTTCCTTTGTGTTAGGGCTTTTGATCATTCATGATTTTTCCATTTCTGGCAATGCAATCCCAAATTCCCTCAATGGATTCTCAAATGGTCATATATTTTTGGTCCTCAAATCTCTATCTTACCTCAAGAGATTCAAGAAGGTTTTAAATTATTGTCTGAACATATGAAAAAACCCCAGGAACTCAAGACTTACTTTTATCGTTCTTTGCTTCTTTCAATTGTTGCGGGATCATGACATGGAATTTCAAGATTGAGAATAGAATCACTGGTTGTCATGTTCTTCATCTCTCAATATCTATAAAAATAAAAATGGTGGCCCCGGCTTCAATAACCAAAATGTCTGTTGTAATGCGGTTATCAATTGGTTCCATAAATTTACTGGAACATCCATTCATTCAGTTTCAATGGAGCTTCAAAATCAAGAATTTCATTTAAGCAATAGTCAGATTCAAGCTTCTTTAGCTTCAGCCTCCAATGAAAAAGAATACAAGAAGCAATTATTAGTGCACTCTTCAGGATATCTCAAGATGATGATGATGACGCAGCATCATCTTTCACTCTACTCAATGAAGATGATTGTTTTGGCGTATTCATTAATCAACACATGAAGTAATTGACCGACATCATGGCCGACAAGCTTTCAAGATTTTTAAGATTCCCTATCTTCTCAATCTTTTGTAAAGTCATCACAACTGACTTTTCTTTATACTTTAATTATGTATGTGTAATAATTGTCACCCAATGTTTTTTATTTTATTTTTGAAGTCCCTTGAATAATAATAATAATAATAATAATAATAATAATTAATAATAATAATAATAGTGGGGATGAAGGGTCAGTATTGACCGAAATTTGCCATTCTTAGTTTGTTCGTGTATATATAATTAGGATAAAAATTCATTTAGGTCTTGTCCAATAATTTTTGCGGGATAAAAATCGTCTTGACTATTAAGTATATGAAAATACACTTGTAATATAGAATAAATGAAGACATTTATCAGAAGTTTTTAATATCATTTTAGCATAATTATTTTTGCAAAATTATTTTTATTTTATTTGTTTGCTTACAGGCCTTGAAGCAAGTTTTAGTGCAAAATTGAAGTCCAAGCCCATTTAGCATTTCATTTGCAAATGAGTTATACAATGTCACCCTTTTTTTTTTTTTTTTTTTTTTTTTTTTTTTTTTTTGTTGAAATGTTGAAAATTTCGTTTTCAAATTATCCGATCTGAACTTAAGAGGAGTAAGTTAAATCATCGGTTATACCAGATTCTAATAAGAAATGCATCTTCTGGATTTGAACTCACGACTTGAATGTCAGATCTTGAATCTTACACCATCAAATCACGCCGCTTCAGAACATGTCACTGCAATTCTCTATCCCTAGGTGTGCAATGAGTCAAACCTCCAAAGCCACAACTTGAATATGAATTGAAGAAGAGCACTGATCCTCCTCCCCCCTCCCCCTGCAAAATCTCTCCTCTTGTCTCCTTATGGAATTACAAAAGTACCCATTTGTTTAAAAAAATTTCCAAAACAAACATTTACATGTATCTTGTTGAAGAATTATTTTATTAATTAAATATATTTATTTTGTTAAATTTCCAAAATAAAAATTTACATGTATCTTGATAAAGAATTATTTTATTATTTTATTAATTAAATATATTTATTTTGTTAATTGTTTTTTTTTTTTTAAATTTTTAAATCTAAAACAAATCTAAGACATCTATATTGGAAAACACATCATGTTTTTAAACATTTTCATGATTAGCACATTAAGTTTGTAAAGCATCATCACTTAATAATTGTAATTTTTTGAAATTAAAAAAAAAATCCGAACTTATTCTCATGCACTTGAAATTATTCAAATCTAATTGAAGAAATAGCTTGATTTAATATGTATATAAAATAATCAATTTTAAAGAATATTGGGGAGGAATTTTTTTAATAAATATATTAGATTTATTAAACAAATAAACTATCAAAAAATTTATTTTATAATTTAATTTTATTTGGTTAAATTATATTATTTTTATACATATGTAGTATTAATTAAATTAAAAATGAATCAAAAAAATGAAATAGATATGAAATCTGTAAATAGTTATTTGGTTTGACTTGAAAATACTTAAATGACCGAAAATAGTTAAATTATTTTATAATTATTTTTATTTTATTAAATTGATATTTTTTTTACTATATATATATATATTCTTTTTATTTGTTTAATAAATATCATAAATTTCATATTTATTGTTATTTATTTTGTGTTCATTTATTCATTAAATTTTTTTATTCTTTTTTAATTTATTTAACACTATTTATGTATTATAAAATTAAAAATGATCAAAAAAAATTAAATGAATAAATATGAAATTTGTAATATTTATTAAACGAATTAAAAATAATATATATAAATAGCAAAAAAAATTAAATTTAAGAAAAATAAAAAAAATGAAATAAGTGTATATATTATTTTTAAATTAATAAATATATATTTATATATTGGATTAGATTGTTTCAAGAGTTCAATTTGTACCGAAACTGTGAATTCTCATTGGTCCACGTGGATATTATTTTAATTGTAATTTATTTAATTTAATTTAATTTTTTTTATTTTATTTTTAAATGTCATTTTCCCAAATTCGTCTCCCTAAAAATAAATACAACATATTTTATTCTCATTTAGCTAGTTGACAAAAATGCTAATTCAATGCCATAGAAATGCAGCTATACTATATACTGTGGGAGAATTTCTGGCAAAGATTGGGGTAATTTCGGAAATTTACAAGGGTACATGGAGAGGCGTTTTGTAGGGGGTGGGAGGATCAATTTTCTAAAGAACGATGTGGTTGTTGCTGTGGAGTCACTAAAGGGGCTTTTCAGAGCTGAATATCTGAAGAGAGAGAGGAAAATTTGAAAGTTCCCAGTATGGGTGTTCATAGGGTCGGGTCGATCCGCGACCCGACTCGATCGGGTTTAAGAATTTTAAAATTAAATTTCGGGTCAATTTTGACCCGATCAGAAATATCGGGTCGGGTCACGGGTTTTGGTGAGAAAATTCGGGTCTGACCCGACCCGATGTATATAATATAATAATTATAATATATATATTTTTAATGATACAATTTTTACAAGAAATAAGTTTAGCTGAGATGGTAAAGTCTTTGCTTTATTAAACAAAATGTAGATGGTGAGATTCGAACTCAAAATTAGTTGGAAATTAATCAATTACTTTGCCATCTTAGCCATTCATCTGCCTTATTAAATTTGTATCAAAGAAATATATATCTTATATTTACTGAATTTTTATGGTGACCCGACCCGACCCGTAGGTTTTGACCCGACCCGCGCGGGTCATGTACTCAATTTTCGGGTTTCGGGTCGACTGACCCGTCCGACCCTACCCGACCCGACCCGATCGGGTCATTTAAAAATCAAAAAAACCCGACCCGACCCGTGAACACTCCTAATTTCCAGGGCTTTTTGGACTTCTAGGTACTGTACCAAAACTGTTCACTGGTTTGAAATATTTAAATATCCACAAACTTTGATTTATTTATTTTGCTGATCATTATTCAACTTTTCATAATCCAGAAATTTAATTCTCCTTTTTCATATAAATTTAGTGATGCATTCTTTATGTGATCATTGTTGAATTATATTTGTTACCAGTAAATTTATTTTACTGTAATATTGTCGATCCTAAATAACTTATAAGAAGGATTTGTGCATGTTTTAACATGAAAGAGTTTTGTGCATGTTTTTCCATAACAAATACTAATCGTTATATTCTTCAATTACAAATTTTCCGATTGTTTGTTTGAAATTTAAAACATTCAATTTAGTTAAGAATGTGAATCAAAGCTGAAATAGGAATACTAAGCATATAAATGTAGATCCGGTCATCGGTTCGGTTCGGTTCCGAACTGGATCCGAACCATCTGGTTCCCGATTTCACAAGAATGTGAAATCGAGAACCGAAACCGTTCCGGTTCGGTTTCGGTTTAGTTCCGGTTCTCTTTTATTTTTTTTTAAAATGGAAAATAATTATTAAAAAAATTTAATGGGATATTATTACCAAATAAATATAATAATAAAATTTATTTATTTGAATTGTATTATTAAATTAAAAACTTAAATTAAAATAAAGTAAATAGCTTGAAATTAAAAAAAAAATAGTTATAATATTGGAACCGGAAGGTTCCAACGGTTCGACTAAGATGAGAATCCTAACCAAATCGTACAGAATCAGTTCCAATTTCGGTTCCGATTCAGAACCGAAACAGTGGCCGGATTTTTAAATAAAGGATTCTCAACCTCAAAATCTTTATACAATTTAATCAGTTATACTTCAACCTGTTTTATTATTCTTTATCGCTTAAATGTTTAATCGCTAAATTTATTTTGTTTCAACTATCCCCCTTTGTCCAATAACCTTTGCGGGACGAAAAATCATTCTAACCCGTCTTGTTTAAAATTGGACGAAAAAATTTTCATCCATACTGACCGGTGCAATCACACGCGTATAACGCAAGCGCACATATCGTTCAAATAGTATAAAAAATATCGATCACACGATAACTTAATACCTAAGCTGTTAATTTATGAATTAAAATTTCTACGAGTATCTAATAGATTGATTGTTTGATTGGATGATGACTTTAAACTTAAAACAAGTAAATAAAATTTTGCGAAAGAAAATTGATGAAAATTCAAGATTATTAAACTATCCAGGGTTGTGAATCTTTTCAATGTCTTTTTAAAGATGAAGTGGTTATTTTACGTTTGTGTAATATATTGGTTTATTAACCTGGAACACGAAATTGTGCAAAAGCCTATTCCGATGGTCAAATACAAATACCCAGTATAATTTTATTAATCATATTCTTATGTCAACCAAATTACCTGAATTCATTAAGATTAAGTTCTAATTATGGTCACCCCGCCCGACATGTATATTCTATAATGTAAGGAAATCTATTAAAGGGTTATCTATTCTCAAGGAAGATCGTGAACTATTGAGTCTAAGGTCTTAAACCTAAAATTCATTTTCCAAGTTCATTTTAAGTTTACCAGATCAATCTTATTAATGGCCAGTTAACAATAAGCATTAAGACTAAGACTCAGTAAATAAACTTTTATATTACCCAAACTGTAATTAACCCCTTATAAACCGGTGATATTGGAATTCATCACAACCCAGATAACAGATTTAGTTACGACACATATTTACGTCTAGTAAAAGCTTAAATAAAATAAAAGACATAAAGTAAATGCTGGAAAGTAAATGCGGAAAAGTAAAGGCGGAAAAGTTAATGCTGAAAAGTAAATGCTGAAAATTAAAAATGTAAAATTACAATAAAAGAAAATGCTGAGGTTAGAGGATCCACTTTTATTACTACTATTTTAGATATCTCCCTTATTATAATATATAAACTTTGCGTGATAATTACCAACCAATCATATAGGCGGTATCCTGATTAAGTTAAATTAATAATTAATTACCAACCGACCAACCAGGCGGTATCCTCATTAAGTCAGGTTAAAACCAATTTCAATAATTACCAACCGACCATAAGGCGGTATCCTCATTAAGTCAGGTTTTAAATAGTTTATATATTATAATTAAGGGAGATTAATCTAAATATTAGTAATAAAAGCTTTACCTTTAACCCCAACAAGGGGGAGTTACCTCCTCATTACTGTAAAGTAAAAACTGAAAAGTAAAGAAAAGAAAACACTATTGCGTAAATGTAAATTGCAGAAAGTAAAGACTGAAAAGTAAATAAAAGAAAGTGCAAATGCGAAAATTAATTACTGAAAGCTGTAAATAAACAAACAAGATACAATATTCTTAGTATTCTTAAGGAATTACATAGAAGAAAGTATGAATTCAAATCTGAAATTCGGCCTTCTATTTATAGGCAAAAAATGGCTCGCGCGTCGCGACGTGTGGATTGTTCTTGCTTCGCGACGCACCGTTGATGAAGGACACGTGGCGTTGCCTTTTGCTGAGACGGTGACACGTGGCAGACGCTGAATGATTACTCAATAATTGTGCTGATGTGGCGATGACTGAATTATTGTGCTGATGTCATTGATGACGTGGCGATGATGATTGTCGGCAGCATGTGATGATGACACGTGTCCGGCGCACGTTAGCATGATTTGATGTGATATTGACACGTGGCAGTCGCACGTTAGTAGATTCGGCGCACGTTAGTAGACAGCGCATTGTAGCAAAACTTCTCTGATTGGTCCACGTGTATCGGCGCACGTTAGCAGACTCTGGCACATGTTAGCCATCATGACGCAGGCTACGAGTCGCGATGCCCAAATGACAATTTTGCCCTTTTTGTCTGTTTTTCACTGTTTTGGCCTTAAATTACTTCCTGAGAGTCCTGAAACCTTATTTATCTATAAAATACCACAAAACACATCAAAATATTCACAACTCAAGAAACTATACAAAATATTAGGTCAAATGAGTGGGAAATAGTGATACATTTACCACTCATCACATACATAAAAGTATACGTGTGATATCATTTATGAAAGTTGAGGGTGTAAATATATATATATATATATATATATATATATATATATATATATATATATATGAACAAACTTTAGGGTCTATATATCCTTTGTTAGTGACATAGTCATAAGATGAATTTTGATGATGCAACATTAAAAGACTTTGACGCGCGTTAGCTGACATTACAAAAAGATGCCGAAGCACATTGGTGGTGAAGAATAATGGATATAAAGACTCGAGCGACAAACGAAGAAATTCTTGTGTAGTCTTTATTTAGAGCCTCTTTGTAAGTGGATTGTTAAATTAAGTCTATAAGCACATAGAACATATGCACATTCATATAGATGCATTGGGGTCATGTGCAAAATATTTTTAACCTTCAAATCCTGATATTTTGGCACTGAGATCGGTATATTGGTCACTATACCGACATACCGATGCCCCTGCTCTGTTTTGAACAGCTTTGCATCATCTCGGAAACCAACACGGACCATACCGGTCTTGTATACTAATCTATCTGATGTAAATACTGGAACTGGCATGAATCATATCGGTATCCATATCGGTTAGACCAAATATTTTGTATGCTCTCGGAAACCGGCATGAAATATACAGGTGTCCATACCGGTGAGACCAAATATTTTACACGCTCTCGAAAACCGACAAATATCATACCGGTCTCTATACCGGTTAACAAACCGACATACCGGCCTCCATACCAATCAATAATCTGGTATCGCGCTCAAATCTTCAAACGGTAATGTAGCCGTTATACTTGACAGACCGGCATACGGTCTCAGACAGAATTGTTAGGACAATTTACATATTCATTATATATTGAGCCCTAAATTCATTTTTGTCCAACTATTGCACCTTTAAATAATTTCTTCTAAGGCAAAAACAGAGAATAAACAAAACTTTCACCATCATACACTCTCATATTGAAGCTCACACACTAAATTTTCATATTATTTATAGAGCTTAGTTTTCTTGAGTTAACTGTTAACGACACAAACGCGTAATGGATTTTGTTGATCTAACATTAGTAAAAACTTCGACGCACAACAACGAGACATTATAAAAAGATGTCGAAGCACAACGGTGGTGAAAAGCGAAGAATGTGAAGACTGGCGCATATTGAATAAATTATGTGAAGTCTTAGCTTAGGGCTCTAAATGTATTGTGAATTGTTTATTCAAGTACATAAGCTCATAAGAAATATGCACATTCACTTAGATACATTAGGTTCATGTACAAAATATCTTAAAACTTTCTTATCTGCATTTTTGGTATTGAGACCTATATATCGGTCCCTTACCGGTCCCATACCGGTGAGATGTTCTGTTTTGTACACTCACTGGAACCGGCACATACCAAATCGGTCACCATACCAGTAACCATACCGGTGAACTTGGAGAATGCATAACTACTGGAACCAGCACATACCAAACCAGTCTACATACCGGTCACATACCGGTGAGCCTGACGGCTAGTTCCTTACTGGAACCGACATGACCTAACCGATCATCATACCGGTGACCATACCGGTTAACTTTGTATGTTGCACAACTACTGGAACCGGTATGGACCAAACCGATCCTCATACCGGTGACCATACTGTTAATGGTAGCACTCTTGTCTTTTATACACTTATTCGATCTAATTACGATTAGATATCTGATTATGATTAGATCGAAACTAAATATGGTTTAGTGATACATGTATATTAGACAAAGACCATATGATTTACAATATAGTGCGCAGTTACAATGTAGTTTGTAATCAACATTGGGAAGCGCACTATATGATGTATATCCTTAAATAAAGTTCCTGGTTAAGATTTACTAACACGAGTCGGTTAGTAAAATCCACTGAGACCAGTACATGTCGTATATCGTGACTTGGTCCGATGGTTTATCCCAATGAACCATGAGTCTCGGGAGACTCGTATAGATATGTAGGTGTTTATTTGATAAACACTGAACGACTCACTGAAGATTTCCTAATATATGGTACACCAACGTCAATATGAATCTTCTCGAGTTGAGCGAGCATAATGGTCCTTTTGACTTGAGATACCAGAGTGGGATATATGAGTTATCCTCCACACTTTGATGACAGTCATGTCACCGATCTATTCATGATCAGACCTCCGCCTGTTCGTTGGGTGTGGACTGATGCTTATGATATCCAGTGCGTATCAAGATAAGATCTGTCAGTCATGTGTACAGGGCATATGCATCCTCACGTGTTTATAATCTAGTAAATCCATGGCCGTGTTATAACTTCGAAAATCAGTTCCGAGTGTCATTTAGAGATCGTAAAATTGAAAGTCGATTATATTATACCGAACGAGTTTGACATTTTTATCTATACCCTAGGTATAATATAGATAGCCTGTGACGAAGGGATTATACGTATGTAATGACCTTGGCTTGTATAGTTTAGCGATATTATCCGTGGTCGTCATAATCCATGAGTGGATGGGTTATGGACACAAAATTGGATTTCGTGACGGATAAACCTAAACTTAAAGAGTCCCACAATATGAAGTGTACTCGTTGAGCACTTGGGCAACGCGATATGAATAATACAGATTATTCATAATACTTCATCGGTTAATTCAGATCGTTTAATCGGTTAAACGATAACACATGCATTAGGGGATTTTGGCCAATCGTAATTATTGTGTATTTGTATTTGATACATAATACGATTAAATACACATTAATTATTCGTCAAATAAGATTTTGACACATGCCATTAATATATGTATTTGTTATTTATTGTAAATAAAAATACATATATAATAATTATTATATTAATTGATTATTTGGATATTTAATTGTTAAATATTTAAATGATTAATTAATAAACTTTTTTCATAAATGTTATGAAATTTGTCCGATTATTATTGGTTCACATGGCAAGATTTAATTATACTTTATGTGTGCAATTTTGATTGGATAACATAAAGTCTAATATTATTTAATTTGATTAAATTTTCAAATTACCCTTACTAAGTCGGCAATGAGAGAAATAAAAGGAAAAATGTTTTCTTTTCTTTCCAATTTGCATCCATGGCCGTGAGCCTCCAAAAACAATAGCCCTAGGGTTTGTTTGATCAAACCATGATGAAATGAAGGAAAAAATTCAAGGAAAAGCTTGGAAATCAAGAGATTAAAAGGTAATCTTCTATAACCTAAGTTTAGAAATTTGTTTCATGTTTTCTTGAATTCTTTGAATAGTTTTAGGGTTCCTTTGATTCTGAAAAATTGTGGCTTTTTGTTGTGGTGGATGAATTGGAAGCTTATGTGCATGTGTGAAGTATATTTGGATGGAATTATTGTAATTTTGATCCAATTTGAACATTAGATGACATGTTTCCATTCTAGAGTATTATGACCACTCTTGTAACACCTATAATTGTTCTTGGGTACTTCATGTGTGGTGACTTTGATTGGTGTTGTGGATTAATTGGTTTAATCTTGAAAATTGAATTTAAAGCATGAATTTTGGTAATTTCGATTTTTGGATTAGATCTGAATAAATTGGAGATTTTTTGATGAATTTAATGTCATATGAATGTATTGGATGTGTTTTGAGAGTTGGAACAATTGTCGGAAACTGTTTCGGAGTTGAAATAAGCGAAAACGGTGAAAAACGGCGTTACCGGATGACTTTTGAGCCAACCGGGTGACGACTATCCAAACATTGAATTTGTCATTGTTCGGGCAGCCCATGAACTGCCCTAACACTATTGGGGCTGACCTGGACAGTCCCCATAAGTGTTGGGTGGTCGGTTCGATCAAAAACGCGTTTTGCGTTATTTTGCCGAAAAATGTTTTTCGTAAAAGTTTCGCGACGTTTCTTAGTGGTTTATGTCGCTATTTTGATATCGAATAAATATGTTTAGGTGAAATAGGAATAAATTATTCATATTAGATATTGAATAATTTATTCAGTAATTTGAAAAAATTTTAAAATTATGATTTCGCCCGTACCGCGCTTCTGCTGCGCTCATCGCCCGAAACCCCAACGCATACCGGCCTAACATATATGTTTATAACGATAATATAGCCGTTGAGAGCCGCTTTATGCCAGACCAGCATACCGGTGTCTGGAGACCGGCATACCGGTCTCAGACAGAGGAAATAGAGCTGCTTTGTATTTTATTATAAATTGAGCCTCAATTCGTTTTTGCAAGGCGACACAGCCTTCATATACATAACACTAAGGTAAAATCAGAGAGTTTTTCTTATAACCTTCATAATCATACACTCTCATACATCAAGCTCACACACTACACATTCTTAATCTTTAGTAGTGAGCTTAGATCACTTGGGTAAGCAACTCACACAATCTTCTTTATCTTTATGAGTGCCCAAGTATGTTTATAAATTTTTTTAATCAAAACACTTGTGGTTTGTGAAATCTCATCATTTGGGTAATTGTAAAGGTTTGTGAGTGAGCCTACATAGAAAACTCAAAACGTAATGGTTTGGACTTTGGAGTGAACTTTGCGTAAAACTCTTGGTTGCGGGTGAGCCACGATAAAAACTCGATTGATAGTGAAAAGCTTCAAGTGCTCCTTGAGGGAGTGAACGTAGGCATTGTTGGCCGAACCACTATAACTCACGGTGTTATTTTCTCTATCCTTAACTCTTTAATTACCGCAAGTTTATTTGTGTAGTCACTTATATATTAGAAACTTGCATATAGGTAATATTTATTATATGAAAAAATATACCTTTAGGCTTAATCGGTAAAAGTAGTTAAAATCGGCAAAGATTTTTATTTCCGCGTTATTAGGCAATAACCCAATTCACCCCATCTTGGGAATATAGAGTTTGGTTGTTGTATTGCTTGTAGGTAATTTCATTAGCAACTCACATTAAATCTTCATTATCTTTGTGAGTGCTCAAGTTATTCTTTAAACTTTCATTATCAAACACTTGAGGTTGTGAGACCCCTTTGTGAGTGGGTATACTCAAAATGGTGATTTGTAAGGGTTTAAGAGTGAGCCATTGGAAAACTCTTGTGTAAAAGTTTAAAGTGAACCTAGAGGAAAAAACTATTGGTTGCGAGTGAGCCATGGAAAACTCAGTGAGTTGTCGATTCAACATTGTGGAAATCTTTAAGCGCGGCTTGAGGGAGTGGACGTAGACATTGTTGGCCGAACCACTATAAATCATCGGTGTCAATTTTTCTAATTCTATCTCTTTATTTTATCGCAACCTTAATATTATCTTTCCATATTATTTATCATAGCTTGTGATTGAGAAATTGATTAATAAGCTTAATCGGTAAAGCTACAAGCTTAGTAGCATAAAATCGACAAGAATTTTTAATTCCGCATATTTAGGCCATTACCCAATTCAATCTCCCCCTCCTGGGTATATAGTGTTGTATTCTTGTAGGTAATTTCATCATTTTTCTCTATTTTTATTTTTTTTAGTTAGGTTTATGTTTAATTGAAATCCATATATTTTTGCTGTTTTTTTTTTTTGGGGGGGCTGATTTTTGGTATTTATGCGGCCACTATTACAACAACATAAAGAAACTCTCTGTTGTTCACTTGTCTTTAAAATCCTGCTAAATATTTTTGAAAAAAAAAGAAAAGAAAAGAAATGAATTAGTGTAATTTAACTCATTTTATATTGAGTAATTACACGTGGTGTGAATACAGTTGAATATTAATATGAACATCATCAGCGAGAGCTTTTCAGTTTTTGAGTGAGAGACAGAGATTTGAGAGTTGTGAGAGAGAACAGAGATTGCGTTGCGAGAGATATAAATTGAAATTTAATTTTATAGCATTTCAGTATATGTTATAAAAGTATAAAACAATGTTATTTTAAGCTAAAATCGGTTCCGAAACCGGATAAAAAATTGGTTCCAAAACCGGATACAAAATCGGAGCAATTACAGGTTCCAAAACTGGTTCCAAAACAGGTTTCAAAATCAGTTCCAGTTCCTATTAAATGATCCGGTTCCGATTCTTATCTTTGCAGAACCGAAACCGGACCGCTTAAAACTGATTCCGTATTTTTAGAACCGAAACCGACCCTAAACAAATCGGTTCCGGATCGAACCGAATCCGATACACACCCGTATAATTTTGTATCTTAATTATTTATATATTATTGTTATTGTTGTTGCATTTTGACCTCAACAAATATGAACTGTGTCATCTTAAATGAATTTTTACTTTTGCCCATTGATTGGGCTGCTTTTTTTTATTTAAAAAGCATCTTATATATCCAAAGTAATTATTGAAAATGATACTATACAAAAGGGGAAAAAATAAACATAATAATAATAAAAAAAAAGAATAAAAAAAAAAAAGCAAGAAAATTAGAAAGAGAGTTTCAATTTTATTTATAGGTGACAAGTACTTCAGCATCCACAGCCTCCTCTTTGCTCAACTTCAGAAACAGTTTCAGATATGGCCCGGGGCTGGAAGTAACTGCAATAATTAAATTAAATTGAAGGTTATAATTTTCCCATTCTAGGTTTTAACATCAAATTTTATATTTTTAGTCGCAAAATTTACATAACAAATTGTAAAAGCGTAGTCCTATCTTGGAATAATTTTATACATAAAATTGGTTGGAATCTAAAAATTTAATCCGAAATTAGAAATCTCAAATTTAAGAACAATTAGATGTTGCTCTATCATTTGTTTTTGTCCAAAAATTTATCGGTAGGGGCCATACTTTAAATACTCGCGTAGAAAACCTAAATTCATGACCGTCCCTGATTCCACGAAATGATATAAATAACATTTAAGATAAGGTAGACAAATTAATCACTTACATGTCTTTTTGGTGTTCATTTGCTAGTGTAATTTTGGCCACACACAAGAATGCTTCATCAATATTGTAACCTTCTTTAGCGGAGATCTCAAAATAAGGAATGTTTCCTCTAGCAGCACACCATTCAATGGCTTTCTTCACAGAAACCTACACATAAATTTAGTAAATTTGACTGAGGAATTTTAACAAACATCTGAGATGCATTATATTTCCATACCACTCGGCTGCTCCCACCGTTCATGTCAATCTTGTTTCCAAGCAATACGAAGGGAAATGCCTCATGATCAGTAGGATCTGCCTGCTAAAATTTACACTAAAAATCAGGATAAATATTTACACATTATAAAATTTAAAATACGAATTTTAACAAGGCAGTATCTAAATATAATTCAATAATATATTGGCCTCGAAATAGTATTTTAAAATGTATACATTTTTTTTTTTAAATCGTTATAAATCTCACCGCAAATCACTTCTTCCGAACTTAAGCGGAGCATGTAAAATCCTATACGGTCTAAAGTTCTTACAAGAAACACATTATCAAACTCAGGACCTGAAAGTCAGATCCTGAACTCTACACCACCAAGGCACACCTCTTACTTGGGATTTAAAATGTATAGATGTCAAATATTAGATAAAAGAATTAAAAAAAAAAGTTTTCATGCTAAATAACCTAAATTAAATAAATATTGTACTTCTCGACCCAAGTCATAGACAGACTAGGCTGTCCTCTTATGGTCCTCAATCCTCATAATTTTTTCATTATAACCTCAAAATGACCTCCATTTTTTTTTTTTAAATAGTCTCCAAATATGAAATAATAAATGGCTAATTAAAGATCCTAAATTTTTAATTCTAATATTATTGTATGATCCGAATCTCAAAATGTAAAAACACCCTTGAGCCCTTAAGATATTAGGATCGGCCTTATAAATACGACTCAAGAGAGAAGTGATACACATACTTACACTCTTACATAAAATAACTATATTCCTATAACTGTAACTACAATAATTGTTACAATGATCACTTTAACTACAGTGAGAAGAGTGTAATTATTTTTATGTAACAGTGTAAATATGTTTATCATTTTTGCGACTCAACAAGATAACGTAAACATAATGCAAGATATTATTGAAATGTTGATCAATTTGAAACTCTCTCATTAATTCCACATAAATATAATAATAAAAATAAGCATGAAATTTAAGAATGAGACCTGTTTGAGAAATTCTTCACGCCAATTTTGAAGAGATTCAAATGTTTTGTGTACATTTACATCATATACAAGAACACAACAATCCGCCCCTCTATAAAATGCTGATCCTAGACTTTGGAATCTCTCTTGCCCAGCTGTGTCCCATATCTATAAAAAAGGAAAAATAAAATTAAAAATTATATATATTAACTCGGTGAATAAATTTATTAATTATGAGTAACGGCGAAGCCACTTGTATGTTTTGATTTGTTTTTTTTTTTTTTTTAAATATTTTTTTAAAAAAAATATTAATTTAATGTTAGGGTTTGATTTTGATCTAATGTTTTTATTTTAATAAATTTATTATTATTTATTATCGCGATTCTTTCTTAAAGATTTATTTAATATTTTTATATATACGAAATTTTATTTAAAATTTGATTAGAAACAATTATCATTAAGATTATTTTGTACTTGGTAAAAAAATAATTTTACTAGTCCAGTCTAGAAAAAAAGTTAATGACTACGTGTCTATTTGGTATGACTTTTATTAGAGGTAAAAGAGTTTTTTTAATCCCAAAAACTATTTTCAATTTTTTTGTGTGATATTTGGTTGCATTTTAAGTAGAGTTTTTGATGATTAAAAAAACTATTTTGACTCTACTAGCAAAAACTCAAAATTTGGACTTTTGTGAGTAGAAGATACAAAACTTTTTAAAAGATTTAAATTATTTATAATACTTTTATTTAATTTAATAATATTATTTCATCTCTTTTATAACACAAATTTTTTAAAAAAATGTGTCAAATAAAATAATTTTATAATATTTTATAAAAACTCTTACTTACGAAAAAAAACCGAAAAACTTTTTTTTATCAAAAAATCTAATTCTAAAAGCTCTATTAATAAAAACTCTATTCGAAGAATCTTTATTTGAAAAAATATACCTAACAGAAGCTTTTGTTTGCAAAGAAATATAAATAAATCACTTACCTGCAAAGTTACAAGCTTGTCATCAATCTGAAGCTCCTTGGTAACAAAGTCGGCACCAATTGTAGCTTTGTATTGTTGGCTAAACTTGTTATACACATATCTGAATATGTAGTTAAAGAAATCAAGTGATGAGGGGTGGAAATCAAATCGTCTCGTCTTGATCGAATCTTCTACTGACATGTCTCGATTATGATTTGGAATGAAAAATTTGTTTCGAATCCTCAATCAGTTATTTAAAATTTATCCACTTGCACATAATAAATGTTGTTTCATTTTGTATCATACTTATTTTGTTAGTTAACTATCATAGTTTAAACACCAAATCTGAATTTTAATACAGGTTAATTATCATAATTATGAGTAATTCTTTGGTGCAACGGAGGTGTGGATGATATGGTATCACGAACAAATTATTAAATGACATGTATGATTTAATACCCATTTTCAGTTGTTTTTTAATATTTTAACATGCATGACAATAAATTATTAGATTGTTGCGTGAATGACATGGTACATCCGTTTTATTGTAGATTTTTTCCCTAATTAGAGGAATATAATTAATGAGGTTGAATACAAATGAAAAGGATTAAAACAAAACATGCATTTTGACCCCCAAAAAAAACATTTCTATCAACTAAAAGAATCCTTCTTGTATATAATATGTATTTCATGAAGGTTTCAAAGGCAACTTTAGCTAACTTTCATAATCTTTTTGTAATAATGTGTTACCTAATCTCATCTGTTAATAGAAATTTCATATGCAAAACCCACTTGCCAGCGTCAGCAAACACTAATGTCATTATAATTTGAAAATAATAAATTTGAGGGGACCAAATAATATTAAAATCTCCATGTTAAGATAATTAAGTGTGACACTGAAGGTTAAAGACAGAGTTAGAAAAGAAGAAATAAATTCGAAAGAAATTGAGTATCAATGATTAAAATAATTCGGACATTTACAACGTAAATATCTAAACAACTAAATTGATATCGAGAAAAAACTAAATTGATATGTATAAAATTCACAGAAAAATACATATATTTTACTGTGCTTAGACAACGCAACAAAAACACACAAAGTGAAGGATACTGATTCATCAAAGAGGTCTTTCCCACTCTGAAATCACCCAAAAACATTAATAATAATAATAATAATAATAATAATAATAATAATAATAATAATAATAATATAATAATAATAATAATAATAATAATAATAATAACAAAATGCTAACTAAATTGCATGAAAAATTAACAAAATTGAAACAATAAAAAGACACAGGGAAAAAAAAAAATACCCGCTATCACCAAGAACAATAACTTTAAGCAAGTTTCTTCTCTTCATGTTCACAGAAATATCCATCATGACCAAAAATAATTAATAAATTATTCTTTAATTTTCCTTCAGCCTCCAACTTTCTTGGGAAAATTTTGTTTTGTTGGTTGGAGGAGAGTAGAAAAAAGATGGGAAAGTTTCAGAAAAGAAAAAGAACAATGATGAAGAGGATAAGCAAACCAAAAGCTGCCATTAATATTAATTTTTCAAGCTGGTTCTTGATTCTTCTACTGCTTCTCCTTTTGGGTCTCTATAAAAGTGATGAGAATTAAAAAAAAAAAAATTTAAATTAAATAGTGATGCAAAGTGAAGTGCATGTGACACCTTGCCAACCAAAAGGCCAAAGCTAACATTAGGCGCCAGCGAAGCGAAGCTTGATTTTCAAATTCATATATATTTTATGAAATTTTTAATTTGTAAATTTAATTTTAAAAATAGCTATATCTTGTCTCGGTTGACAATTTGCCACTATCTAGTACTGTTATAGATCGTGTTTGCCTCTCTTTTTAATTTGAATATATATATATAGTTTTTCAAGTTCTGATAATCAGGACGAGTGTTTTCTTCAATAAAATAATATTATTTTATGAATTAATGAATAAAATAATATTACTTTATTGAAAAGACACGTATCCGGCTCGTCATAATGTCCGGACCTGAACGTGATTCTATATATATTTGTGTGAAGAAAATGAGAATTAAACCCCTATAGTTTAGTAAAATGGTTTTAAAGACCCGTTTGTTTTCAATAGTGGTCACACATGTTATTTTTGGGAGACATATATCCAATTTTTTTTTTTTTTACAAACTTTAGGAATTTGTGTTGCCAAAATAGAATCTGTGTGAATCATTTCTTGATAAAAAAAAAAAAAGGAGTCCTTATGTACATTAAAATAAAAGTTGGGATCACCAATGGGTGTGTAGTCCATTTGTAACCAATAAAAGTTGGGATCACCAAGTAAGAGACAAAATCTTCCTCCATAGGCTAGGAAAGGTTTGGAGGAAGATTTTCTCATGTATGAGAGTTGATTTTCAAGCTGTATCTTGGTTGATTGATAATAATTGAGTCCCGAGTTACGTCTCAGTTGATTTCTAGACAGTGTCATAACTTGTATGTATCTAGAATCCCAATTGACAGCATATTGTAATATATGTAGATGGTAGTAATTCAAAAAAAAAAAATTGGGATCTACATGTCTTGTTCTGTATGTTGGCGACTTGGTCGCATAATCGATTGTAATTGGTTTTGATGTTGCAACGCGAGAAAGAAGACTTCGACGTGCAAACACGAAGCAATACAAAAAGTGTCGAAGCATATGTGGTGAAGAGCGAGAATGTGAAGACTTGCGCATAATTGAAGAAATCATATGAAGTCTTAGCTTAGTGCTCTAATTGTAAGTGAGTTTACTCAAGTAATCTAAAGCTCTTAGGAATCATACATTTTGCATCACTTGCATTTAAAATGGCTTAGAATGCTAAAAGAATCATTTGCATTTTATTTGCACCAAAATGAACTTCATGCACAAGTACATCGGTAAATGATCTTATAAAAACTAGCAAACGGTTGAATTAAACTTCAAATGATATACCGTTAGATAGATATGTGTATCTTGTTTGCTACGGTTCAAACGGAACACAATTCCGATGCATAGAACTTTTGCTAGAGCCATTTTACTACAACATGTTCAGATGTGCGTTTTCTGCATACATGTCACATTAGATTCTACAAAATATGAATGATGCTGACTAAGGAAACGATGGAGTTTGTTTTGACAAACTCAATATGTAATAGCAGACTTGTTTTTGTTGCCTACCTCTTAAGTACTAGGTGAGCTTTTGAGAACCATGTGCATACGATGCACATTGAGACGTGTATATGATACTGTGGATTGGCACTAGAGCAAGTGGGAGAAATTTTTGGGGTTGGTGCTCAGAGCGCCAATCCGGACTATATTTATGTCTGATTCATGAATACGAACATCCCCTTATTCCATAATATTACTTATTTATGGTTGCACCTCTTGTTTTTATATACGTATTCGATCTGATTACGATTAGATTGAAACTAAATGTGGTTTAGTGATATGTATATATTAGACAAATGCCCGATAATATATAATGCAGTACACATTTACAAAGCTAGTTTGTAATTGACATTGGGAAGTGTCACTGCTATATGAATATTATCAAACATAGTTCCTGGTCAAGATTTTCTAACACGGGTCGGTTAGTCAAATCCGTTGAGACCAGTACATGTCGTATATCGAGACTTGGTCCGATGGTTTATCCCGATGAACCATGAGTCTAGGGAGACTCGTATAGACGTGTAGGTGTTTATAGTGGATAAACACTGAACGGCTCACCGAAGATTCTTAATGGATAGTACACCAACGTCAATAAGAATCTTCTCGGGTTGAGTAGCATAGTGGTCCTTCGACTTGAGACACCACTGTGGATGTATGAGACATCCTCCACACTTAGATGGCAGTCACGTCACCGATCTATTTAGATCAGACCTCCGCCTGTTCGTTGGGTGTGGATCGATCCTCAGGATATCTTGTGTGTGTCAAGATAGGATCCGTCAGTTCTGTGTACAGAGCATAGGTAGTCCATATATATTTAGCAGTCTGTTAAAACTGTGGCCACAGTATACATCGGAAGTAAGTTCCGAGTATTATTTAGAGATTGCTAATAGATACGTCGACGAGATAATACCTATAGAGATTTGACGTTTACATCTATATCTCTGGGATTATCCGGATACCTGTGACGGAGGGATTATACGTATGCAATGACCTCGACCTGTATGATTCAGCGAGATTATCCGTGATCGTCATAATCTACGGGTGGATAGATTATGGACACGAAATTGGATTTCGTGACGGATATACCTGAATCTAGAGAGTCTCAATAATGAAACATACTCGTAGAGCACTAGAGCAACATTACTAAATAATTATTGATTATTTATAAAGTCGTTTAAAGGTTAAACGCAAAATACATGCTAAAGGGACCCGATAGTCATTTGATTAATTATTGTGTATTTACATTTAATACTTGATTAATTTAAATACACATTAATTAATAGTCAAATTGAGATATTTGACTTATATCCTAAATGAATATATGTATTTGATATTTAATGTAAATATAATACATATATTTAATATATTTGTATTTAATTAATTAATTAATTATTTAATTGTTAAATGATTAAATTAATTAAAATATAAATATCTTAACTTTGGATATTTGGTTTAAATGACTTAGTTGCCTTAGTTGACTTAATTAGAAATATCTTTAAAGGTGTTTTTAGATATTTTGTCAACTTGATCAAATATTTGTGAAATGAAATTGAAATGAAAATTGATGTATATGCTTGTGAAAGTTCGGCCAAGGCCTTAAGTGCAACAAGTATATATTGTTTTCATTTCATTTTCACTTTCTAACCTAATACATCTTAACAAAACTCCCTTAAAAGAAAGCAAAGAATGGTAGAGAGAAAAGAAAGGAAAATCAAGAAAAGCTTGGAAAATAGTAAGTATTTCCAACCTTCCATTAGAGAGTAATTTGTTCCTCTTGTTGTGGGCAACATCTTGTGATGTTCTTGAATTTTTCTATTCTTTATTCTTTGTATTTTTGATGGATAAATGTTTGGTGAAAGTGTAGAGCATGTATAATGGAGAAAGCTTGTGACTAGTGTAGTTATAAGTGTTCTTTTAAGGTTTTTGGAAACCATGTTGCTAATCTAGAGTTGTTGACCCACTCTTAGATGACATAGATTTGATCTTGAGTTGTTTCATTGTGTTGAGACTTTGATTGGATGGAAGAAAGATGATTGAAGTGTTGGATTTAACCAATTTGGTCTAGTTTGTCCAATTTGAGGAAATTGAAAAATTAGGGTTCATGACCAATTCCAAATTTGGGGGTTTTCATATATGTTGTGTATTTGGATGTGTATATGATGCATATAAAGTTTCATATTGATTGGATTACATCTTGATGTGTTTTGAGACATGAAATGACCAAATGGACAAAATGCCCACCTTGTGATGCATTCAGCCAAGAATAAAGAAAATGGGATTTTTGGTGCTTTTGGTGTTTTGATGTTTTGAACATGCTAAGTTCATCTTAGAAATGATTTAGTATCATTCAAAATTGATTAGATCAATTTCGGACTAAAATGGACAAAATACCAAAGTAAGGGTAATTTGGTAAATTCACCTAAATATGATTTATTGAATTTTATTTCATAATTTGATTATTGGAATATTAAATAAATATGTTTATTTAATTAATCCGAGAAAAAGTTTTGAAATCGGAAGATACGATCTTCCGCCGCTTCTACTGCGTTACCGGATTTTCCCCTTAAAACCCCTACACAAAATACCAAGTGTCGTCAGTCTTGACTGGTCATCAGAATATGCACTTACTGAAACCAGGGAGCTCCATGCCGGTTCCCATGCTGGTTTGCTCGCCGGTCTTCATGTCGGTTTTGGCTGAGAAAATCATGCTCTCTGGAACCAGGGAGCTCCTCGTTGGTTTCCATACCGGTTTGCTCGCCGGTCTAACGAATAGTTTTTTGAACGTTATATAGCCGTTAGGAGCCGTTGCAAACCTAGACCGGCATGCCGGTCTCCTCGCCGGTTTGCTCGCCGGTTTCGCTGTAAGTTGGGGAATACTTTGCATTTTATTATAAATAGGACCCCAACTCATTTGCCCCAAGTAAGAAACCAAAAAGAGACTTAATACACAACCTTCATACATTCTCTAAGGCAAATACAAGAGTGTCTTAAATCTTCATACACTTAAACACTCATACAAGCTCACACACATCTTCATTACATTTAGTGAGCTTATATCACTTGGGTTTGCAACTCACACAATCTTCTTATTATTTGTGAGTGCCCAAGTGTGTTTTAATTCTTCTTTATCAAAACACTTGCGGTTTGTGAAATCTCATTTGGTTTGGTAAGTTGTAAAGGTTGTGAGTGCACCTACGAACAAAACTCAAAGTTGTAAAAGGTTCGGAGTGTGCCTTTGCGGAAAACTCTTGGTTACGAGTGAACCACGGAAAACTCGATTCTAGTGGAAATCTTCAAGCGAGGCTTGGGGGAGTGGACATAGGCACGTTTGGCCGAACCACTATAAATCTCGGTGTCGTATTTCTCTTTCCCTATACTTTTGTTTATAGCAAGTTTATTTATGCTTATACATATTGAATAGAAAACTTGCATATAGGCTATTAATTGGAATAGAGAAAATTGCCCTAAGTCCCCACTTGGTAATAAGAGCTAAAAATCGGTAAAGATTTTATAATTCCGCATTTGTAGCGATAACCCAATCCACCCCCCTCTTGGGTATAGAGATTGCTTTGTCGCTATTGCTTGTAGGGAATTTCAGTTGGTATCAGAGCGAGGTATTCTCTAAGAGACTTAACCATCCGAGAATAGATCATGGCATCTACAAGCAACTCGTCAAATCTTGCCGAGGGATTTTCAACGACTAGACCTCCGTTTTACACCAGAACGGACTACAATTATTGGAAGATGAGAATGCTAAATTATCTCCTTGCCGTAGATCCGCAATCTTATTTGGTCATCACTCGAGGTGCAAAAGGACCAACAAAAAGGGATTGCAATGGGGTTGAGATTCCGAAACCAAGTTTGGAATGGGATAATGAAGATGTAAAAATAGCCTAACAAAATGATAAGGCACTCAACCAACTTCTATGTGCCATTGATCGGGATCAAGTAAGCAAGCTTCCGGAATGTGGAAACGCATATGATTTATGGAAGTCTTTGGAAATTGTCAATGATGGCACAAGCCAAGTGAAGGAATCGAAGATCAACCGGTTCATGTGCGAATTGGACAATTTCAAGATGGAATCCGGGGAAGAAATCGATCACATGATTTCGAGGTTTACGGTCATCATCAATCATTTGGGAGCCTTGGGAAAAGTCATCGGGACATCGGATCAAGTGAAGAAAATTTTGAGATCACTCCCAAAAGAATTTAGAAGCTACACCTCCTCCATTAGAGAAGCAAACGACATAAACACATTGAAGATGGATGATTTGGTCGGCAAATTGCTTGAGTATGAAATGGAGATCAAGATGGATAAAAATGAGGAAGATGAGAAAAGAACAAGAAAGTCTTTGGCCTTAAAAGCGAGAAAAAGAGACGACTCTAGCTCAAGTGAAGAAGAGGATAGTGATGATGAGTTGGCTCAAATAAATAAGAGCTTCAAGAAGCTTCTTAAATCCGTAAAACAAAAGGGAAAATCAAAGACGGATGAAAAGAAAGAAGAAAAATGGCCGCGGAAGAACAAGAAAATTATTTGTTATGAATGCAACAAACCGGGTCACATAGCTACCGATTGCCCATTGAGGAAAATGAAAGGAAAATCAAAGAAAAAGGCATTGAAAGCTAATTCAACTTGGAGTGATAGCGATTCAAGCTCATCAGAGGAGGAAGAGGTAGAAGTCAACGATAAATCAATAGCATTCATGACTATCACGGATGAGGACTTCCATTTTGAAAGCGATGAAAGCGATGAAGAAGAGGTACACAATTCTCAAGATTATAATGATCTACTTAATGCTTTCAATAGCTTAAAAGAATTGTGTGATGTGCTTAAAAAGAAATTAAAATTGGTAAAAAAATGAGCATGCTACAGTTAAAATTGAACATGCAACTAGTATGGATAAAATTCATGTTTTAGATAATGATATGATATGCTTAAAGGCTAAACATGAAAAAGAAATTGCATGCTTAAATGATGAAAATGCATGTTTAAAATTGAAAAAGCTAGAACTTGAAAGTGTCATATCTAATATGCCATCTACCTCTAAGACATGCGATTGCAAATCAATTTTGAATGAAAATGTGTTATTAAACACAAAGGTTATAGATTTGCAAAACCTACTTAGCAAATTCACATTGGGACATAAAAATTTTAACATGCTTATTGGATCCCAAAAATGTGCATAAAAAAGGAAGGATTAGGATATAGGCCTTACATTAAGAGAAAATTTTTGAAGAATTATTTTGTTAAGGCATCCGATTCTCATGCTAAGAATGTTAAAAATGAATATATCACATGTCATGCATGTAATGAAAAGGGACACAAAATTTTTGAATGCATAAATAAGAGTGTGATGAAGAATTCATGGATTCCTCAAGGAATCAAAATTAACCCCAATGGACCCAAGAAAGTTTGGGTACCAAAGTGCAATTGATAAATTTGTAGGGGGAGCTTTGGGAATGGATCTTTAAAGAGAATTGCAAAATTGATCCCAAAGGCTCAAAAAGATGAGGAATCACAACGGTAAAGGTAAAATCCGTATTCACGGAAACATTGGTACCGTTTCCTCTAAATATCTATATGTATGTAAATTTTATATTGGTTAATTTTTTTTTGAAGCATACAAAATGATTAGGCAAGTATTCAAACTTCTATTGGTATCAATTGTTCATTTGATATCATTAAATGCCTTAATCATATACTTAAACCCCTTCTTTATTTCAAATGGTATCACATGAAATTTATTGATTTAAATGCAATATATGTGATCACTTGATTGAATATGTCTTGCCATATGAACTAATTGGTTGAAAATGAAATGCATGTAAATTGGCATAATCTTATATGAATATAATTGGCATCATGAAATGCATGGACTTTGATAATTAATAAATTGGTATCATGGAATGTATTGATATATCTTTAATTGGTATCAAATTTGGGAAGAAATCATGCTTAAGATGATCTTAGATTGTAAATGGTATTCATGAGTATCTATTTTTTGAAAAATGCTCTTTTATGCATGAATTTTGATTTTTTATGGCAAAAATGGGGAAATGCCAAATGTGCATATTTTTTAAATTTCTTATCATTTTTGCACACATCTATTGGTATCTCATTTTAGAACTTAATTTTGCTTCTCCACATTTTGATAATGTCAAAGGGGGAGAAATCATTAGAAATGAGATTAAAACTTGTTTTACCCTCACCCTTGGATTAAGGGGGAGTAAATGTACTAATGTATTTGTCTAAGTCTTATAGAGATATTTTGAAGACAATCACACATTGAGGGGGAGCTTATGTTGAAGGGGAGCAAAATTGTCAAATTTGGACTCCAAGAAGCTCACAAGTTGCAACAAGTTTTAAGGAGTTGCCATCATCAAAAAGGGGGAGATTGTTGGTGACTTGGTCGCATAATCGATTGTAATTGGTTTTGATGTTGCAACGCGAGAAAGAAGACTTCGACGTGCAAACACAAAGCAATACAAAAAGTGTCGAAGCATATGTGGTGAAGAGCGAGAATGTGAAGACTTGCGCATAATTGAAGAAATCATGTGAAGTCTTAGCTTAGTGCTCTAATTGTAAGTGAGTTTACTCAAGTAATCTAAAGCTCTTAGGAATCATACATTTTGCATCACTTGCATTTAAAATGGCTTAGAATGCTAAAAGAATCATTTGCATTTTATTTGCACCAAAATGAACTTCATGCACAAGTACATCGGTAAATGATCTTCTAAAAACTAGCAAACGGTTGAATTAAACTTCAAATGATATACCTTTAGATAGATATGTGTATCTTGTTTGCTACGGTTCAAACGGAACACAATTCCGATGCATAGAACTTTTGCTAGAGCCATTTTACTACAACATGTTCATATGTGCGTTTTATGCATACATGTCACATTAGAAAAATTCCATAAAATTCATCTTAATGTTTTTGGAGCTGAAGTTTTTACATACGCTAGATCTATGTGTCTAGTTTATGAATAAATTTACGGATCTTGATTTGGAATTTTCTAGAGAAAGTTATTGCCAAAATACCAAGTGCCGTCAGTCTTGACTGGTCATCAGAATATGCACTTACTGAAACCAGGGAGCTCCATGCCGGTTTGCTCGCCGGTCTTCATGCCGGTTTTGGCTGATAAAATCATGCTCTCTGGAACCAGGGAGCTCCTCGCCGGTTTCCTTACCGGTTTGCTCGCCGGTCTAACGAATAGTTTTTTGAACGTTATATAGCCGTTAGGAGCCGTTGCAAACCTAGACCGGCATGCCGGTTTGCTCGCCGGTTTCGCTGTAAGTTGGGGAATACTTTGCATTTTATTATAAATAGGACCCCAACTCATTTGCCCCAAGTAAGAAACCAAAAAGAGACTTAATACACAACCTTCATACATTCTCTAAGGCAAATACAAGAGTGTCTTAAACCTTCATACACTTAAACACTCATACAAGCTCACACACATCTTCATTACATTTAGTGAGCTTAGATCACTTGGGTTTGCAACTCACACAATCTTCTTATTATTTGTGAGTGCCCAAGTGTGTTTTAATTCTTCTTTATCAAAACACTTGCGGTTTGTGAAATCCCATTTGGTTGGGTAAGTTGTAAAGGTTGTGAGTGCACCTACGAACAAAACTCAAAGTTGTAAAAGGTTCGGAGTGTGCCTTTGCGGAAAACTCTTGGTTACGAGTGAACCACGGAAAACTCGATTCTAGTGGAAATCTTCAAGCGAGGCTTGAGGGAGTGGACATAGGCACGTTTGGCCGAACCACTATAAATCTCGGTGTCATATTTCTCTTTCCCTATACTTTTGTTTATAGCAAGTTTATTTATGCTTATACATATTGAATAGAAAACTTGCATATAGGCTATTAATTGGAATAGAGAAAATTGCCTAAGTCCCCACTTGGTAATAAGAGCTAAAAATCGGTAAAGATTTTATAATTCCGCATTTGTAGCGATAACCCAATTCACCCCCTCTTGGGTATAGAGATTGCTTTGTCGCTATTGCTTGTAGGGAATTTCACTGTATATATAGTAGCTTTTGGATTGACAGGTGGGATAATTATTTATATTTTGAATAATTTTTCTTTGAATTTTTTTACAGGTTTATGTTTGGATGATTTGGATCAAAAAGTATATGCCATTTTCATTGCAACATTTGAGATTTTTTTTTTTTTTTAATATAAACGAAGTCATCGCTCCTATATGTGTCTCCAATCAGTACAAAATTTTTTAGTATTCTATCTGTAATAATCACTTTGCATGTAAAAATGTCAAATTTATTATTTAACAAAGTGTTTTTCTATTATAGTTTTAATACTATGACCAAATGAAATGAGGTATTAAAATTTTATAACAGACCCAAGTAATACAAACACATGTTATTATAAACAAGATGAAAATATCATTCTCTTGATTTATTTGTTTTTTTAATTCATAAATTTTTGCATACCATTCAAGTTATTTGCAAGGGAAATTATCATATCTCTATCCGAAAATTATCTGATATTCGAAAAAAATACCAAATTTTGAGAAAATGACATATGTACACTCAAAGTTCTTAAAAAGAAACATTTACCACTCAAAGTTCTTAAAAAACCGGATATTTTTTCAAACATCCGCTAAATTTCAGGTGGATAAATGATAAAATTTCTTAAATTTTGAATGATAATTGATCATTTTTAATAACTTTGAGTGCATAGATGATATTTTCTCAAAATTAAATATTTTTTCGAACATTAAATAATTTTCAAGTGGACATCCTATTTGCAATTATGAATCTTGTGCTTTATAACATATAGGCAATTTTATCAAGTGCTAATATTCGCATATAATGTAACAAAACAATATTTTCCATCCTATCTATCTTATAATCTTTGAGACAAGTGTGTTCTGAAATATATTTGAATTTTATTTATATATAAAAAAAAGTTATCGATTTAAGATTAGACATCGTCATTTTTTTTTTTGGAATTATTGGCCCGTTGTCAAATCACATCTTCTGGACTTAAGCGAAACATATAAAATCTCTAACTGTCTCAGGCTCTTTGATCGGTGAAATCACACAGGTAACGCAAGCGCACGTATTGCTCAAGTAGTATAAAAATATCGATCACACGAGAACTTAATTTCTATTATTATTATTAATTATTGATTCTATTGTGCTGACGTCATGATTACGCGATGATAACGCACATGATGACGCACGTGATGACGTGTGTCGGCAGATCAATAATTGTGTTGACGTCATGATTACGCGTGTCGACAGCATAGTAATTGAAGCGTGTCACGACGTAGAGAGTGCGCGTCGCGATGCGTGAACAGTGAATTTCCATTTTTGCTCTTTTTGTCTGTTTTTCGTCATTTTAGCCCCAAGTTGATTCCATTGAGTCCCAAAACTTTATTTATCTGCAAAACAAACAAAAACACATCAAAATGTTCATAAAACCCGAGAAACCATACAAAATATTAGGTCAAAGGGGCGGTAAATAGTAATATATTTTCCGCTCATGACTCTTACAAGAAGCGTACTCTCTAAATTCGAACTTAGATATTGAGATCATGAGCCCTACATCATCAAACCACGTCCCTTTGTAACATTAGACATCGTCACATTACAGTATAATATAACTAAACAATATTTTCGAAGTCTAAAATATGCATTTTAATTAAAGTATAAGAGAATGCTCGCATCTCATAATTTTCAAAATGTTATAATTCCTCTTAATTATCTCAAAAGTGACAAGTAACTAACCAATATGTGCTAATTAATTAACTTCTTATCTTGACAATTTATAATCTAAGATTTAAATTTTCAAAACTTATTCGAGGGACTTTAATTGTTGAATAATTATTGTTCCCAACAATTTTTATCATCTTTTTTTTTTTGAAAACGTTAGAAATCTCACCGCCAAATCACTCAATCTGAACTTAAGTGGAGTAAGTAAAATCTCCGACTGTCTCAGGTTCTTACAAAAATCACATTCACTGGATTCTAACTAAGGACCTGAAGGCCATATCCTGAACCCTAAGCCATATCCCTTTGAGACCTTTTATCATCTTTTAACTTGAACTTTTCCCCCCTCTGTTGAAATGAAAAACAGCTTGCAAAACTTGTGCAAGCTTGAAGACAGCTGCACCGAAAGTAAGAAGCTGAAGTGTTGCCAGCCTCTGTGTGTGTGTGCAAGTTGGCAAACCGTGTGACACTGTTCACGCGGTTTGATCAGCTATAACTTGAGCCAAGGATCATTAGTTTCAATATCCCAAAGTGTGTGTAAGCTCCAAGTAGAGAGCTTGAGAGTGTGTGAGGTTTTTTTGTTAAGTTTCTAGTTGTAAACTTGAATTTTATTCTTGTAGTAATAAAATTACAATTCGGTTTTTCCTCAAAACACTCTAAGAGTGATCGGTGAATCACAATAAGTGGTATCAGAGCTTTGGTTCTTCATTGGGATTGAAAAACCGAAGAATGGAGTTGGTTCGGAAAATTCGAGTTCCGGAAAAGTTGTCAAAAATTCCTTTTGAGGGTACCAACAGCTAGTTCATGTCGAGACGAGCACGGTGGTATTTTCCGACGACCGAACCGACATCCAGTGCCTCCGCACGCGCCAACCAGTGCAGTCTTCACGCCCCTCACTCGCAGACACGCTCCGCGCGTGTGGCTGAAGGTTGAAGACGATCCGCGTGGCCGCCACGTCAGCGCCACGTCACGCCCAGTCAGCGCACAGTCAGCGCCTCGTCAGCGCCTAGTCAGCCGCCACATCAGCGCCACGTCAGCCGCCACGTGTCTGCCACATCAGCAAAGTCGGTCCCAGCTACCACGTCAGCAACACGTCAGTAGCATGGTAAATTTCATTTAGCCCCCTGAAATTTATGAAATTTATAGTTTTTCCCCAGAACTTTTAGGAATTTACAAATCAACCCCTGTGTCGGATTTAGACCAACGAAGTGTCTATTCCACCATTTTCGACCGTTCCGGACGCAACGGTGACCTCGGATTTGTGAAATTCAGACCTGAATTTAGAGTATTCTCATTTTAAACTTTAAAACTTAAAATGGAGATGGAGGATTCTCATTCTGGTGCAATGATTAAACTGGCTGCCACTAATTACTCCCTCTGGAGACCTCAGATGATAGATTTCTTGCACTGTAAAGATTTGTTTGATGTCATCGAGTTGAAGGGAGTGAAACCAGAGTCTGTTAAGGAGTATGACTGGAATAAACTCAACAACAGAACTTTGGGTCAGATAAGGCAGTGGATCGGTCACAGTGTCTTCCACCACGTAGCACATGATTCAGATGCTTACGGGATGTGGATAAAGCTGGAAGACATGTTCCAGGCCAAGACAGCTCGGAATAAAGCTCTGTTAATGAGGCGTTTGGTGAACCTGAAGCTACGGAGTGGAACTTCCGTTGCGGAACACACCAACGAGTTTTAGAGCCTGGTGAACCAGTTGTCTGCAGTAGACATGCAGCTGGGAGATGAAGTACAAGCCCTCTTACTACTCAGTTCCCTTCCTGATAGCTGGGAGACATTGGTGGTTACTCTCAGCAATTCCGCTCCAGGAGGTAAAGTTACCATGCCTATGGTAAAAGATGCCCTGTCGAATGAAGAGTCCAGGAGAAAAGATGTTGGCTCAGAACAGACAGAAGTCTTCGTCATAGAGACTCGAGGAAGACATCAAGGAAGAGACGGAAAGAGAGGCAGAAGCACAACCAGAGGTAGATCCTCAGATGGAAGGAAGCCTACCTATAAGTGCTACTATTGTGGCATTGTAGGTCACCTAAAGAAGAATTGCCGAAAACTGCAACGAGAGCAGAGAGAAGGCAATCACCAGCCGAAGAATGACAAAGGAGAGACACTGGTCGTTGTCCAAGCAGATGTAGCAATATGCTCCATACAGGAAGAGACATGCCTTCACAACGCAACCCAAGATGTTGAGTGGGTGGTAGATACTGCAGCATCCTACCACGTCACTTCTCACATGGATTTCTTCACAACATACAAAGCAGGAGACTTTGGAGCAGTGAAGATGGGAAATATCAGTTCCTCTGGGATAATAGGAATGGGTGTTATTCAGTTGCGGACAAATATCGGGTGTACATTGATCTTGAAGGATGTCCTGCATGTTCCAGAACTTCGGCTGAATGTACTCTCGGGGATAACTCTTGACAAACAGGGCTATGAAAATCACTTCAGAAATGGCATATGGAGAATGACGAAAGGTGTCATGGTTGTCGCCCGAGGACATGCTTGCGGCACACTATACAAGACTCATGTAAAGATTTGTGCAGACAGCCTCAAAGTAGCTGAAAAAAAGGCTTCTCAAAATCTGTGGAATCGGAGACTCGGACACATGAGTGGGAGAGGGTTGTCTACCCTGAACAAGAAAGAGCTTACCAAGGATGCTGCACGAGGTCCTTGCAACCACTACTTGATTGGTAAGCAACGCAGAGTCTCATTTGATTTCTCTTCAGAGAGAAGATCAGAGTTGCTAAGTCTAGTGCACTCTGATGTTTGTGGTCCCTTGGAGGTTGATTCATTGGGCGGTAACAGGTATTTTCTGACTTTCATTGATGATGCTTCTCGGAAAATATGGGTGTATTTCCTCAAGACGAAGGATCAGGTCATAGATCAGTTCAAGTTGTTCCACGCCATGGTAGAGCATGAAACATGGAAGAAGCTGAAATGCCTTCGCACAGACGATGGAGGCAAGTACAGTTCCAGAGAGTTCGAAGCCTACTGCTGGAGACACGGGATTCGACATGAGAGAACTGTTACACACACACCACAATATAATGGTGTCGCTGCGAGAATGAACTGCACCATTATGGAGAAAGTCAGAGGAATGATCAGTATGGCTAAGTTGCCAAAGCCATTCTGGGGAGAAGCTGTTCGTGCTGCCTGTTACCTGATCAACAGATCACCAACTGAACCGTTGAACTTGGAGATTCCGGAAAAAATGTGGTATGGTAAGAATCCCTCATATATACACCGTAGAGTATTCGGTTGTTTAGCCGTTGCACATGTATCCAAGGAGCTCAGGAAGAAGCTCGATGCAAGGACAACTCCATGCATATTCCTAGGCCATGAAGATGAAGAATTTGGATACAGACTATGGGATCCGAAGGAAAAGATGGTCATCAGAAGTCAGGAAGTAGAGTTTCTTGAAGACCGAACAATTGAAGACATTGAAATGCCCAGAATGTCTTCCAATACCAGTGCCAACAAAAATCCAGACCCAGCACCAGCACAATTGGCCACAGATATGGTGCACGAGGAAATTCCAGAAGCAGAACCAGATGAGGCAGATGAAGATGTTGAGCAGGGGGAGACACAGCCTGTTCTATCGGAGATTACAGAAGAGAGTGTTGAGCAGGGGGAGCCGCAACCCACTCCACTAGAAGCTACAAGATCATTCACAGAGATGGATGATGATAGACCTCCTGAAACCAGTGGACCTCAGACAAGAAAATCTGAGCGAGGCAGGATTCCATCAACCAGATATCCGGGAACCGAATATATTCTGCTTACTGATGTGGGGGAGCCAGAGAGTTTCCCAAAGGCAATAAGGCACTGAGGAACAAATGGGTGAAGAAACATGACATCAAAACTGTGCAGAGACACAACAGAAGATTACTGTGCAGAGACACAGTGGATTGTACTATGCAGAGACATAGCAGGAGAATACTGTACAGAGATGCAGTGAAGTGTGCTATGCAGAGACACAGCCGACATGTCAACAAATGAACGATGATCGGGACAAGCTAGAGTTGTGCAGAGACATAAACAAGATAGCTGTCAGATGATACATAGAACTACGATTGGCTTGATCCTAACTCAGGGTACGTAGGCAGTCATACAGATGCAGCCAGGGGATGATCCTTTGAAGGATCCGGATTTGGGTGATTGATGTTCGGCTCAGATTTTGGAAAATCTTCACCGAGGGGGAGATTTGTTGAAATGAAAAACAGCTTGCAAAACGTGTGCAAGCTTGAAGACAGCTGCACCGAAAGTAAGAAGCTGAAGTGTTGCCAGCCTCTGTGTGTGTGTGCAAGTTGGCAAACCGCGTGACACTGTTCACGCGGTTTGATCAGCTATAAATTGAGCCAAGGATCATTAGTTTCAATATCCCAAAGTGTGTGTAAGCTCCAAGTAGAGAGCTTGAGAGTGTGTGAGGTTTTTTGTTAAGTTTCTAGTTGTAAACTTGAATTTTATTCTTGTAGTAATAAAATTACAATTCGGTTTTTCCTCAAAACACTCTAAGAGTGATCGGTGAATCACAATACCCTCTTTGTTTAGGGTCCTCTTTTTCAAGAATAAAATAATAATAAAAAAGTCTTAAAATTTAGAGAAAATACAATTATCAAAACTCTCTCAAAGATAATCACCTTAACCCTAATTTCAAGATATTATAAAAACTATAAGAGATCTAGTAAATGATAAAATTTAGAGATCTAGTAATAATATCTTGTCACGCCTTTAATTTCAAAACGTAAAAAAAATAAAAAAAACTCATTATTGCCCCAAAATAATCACAATTTTATAATTTTGTTTAAGTTTTGTTTTATAACAAGGTTTTATAAAAATTATAAGAATTTAAATGGTAAAAATAGAAAATTAGGGGTTCCCCAAAGTTTCAATGTCTATTAATTAGGACATATTTTTTTTAGAAGAAGTGAACATGAAAAATGATAAATGATAAACGTACAAAAATAGTAACTAAAATTAATCATATAGTATATGTATTATATGGTAAAATTATTTTTTAACAATATAATATATATACTATATGATTAATTTTAATCACTATTTAATCACATTTTTATTCATATATCAGTACTCGATAATTAAAGTTGGTAAAATGTTTGGTGAAAATCAAAGCAGTCCATTAATTCAATTTTGCTCTTTACTCCCATTTCTTGTGACTTCACCTTTCATTCGTTAGCTTTCACTTTCAAAAGGTCACATGGATTTTGAAGGGAAAGTGGTCTAAAATTTAGAGGTAATGCCAAACAAGAAAGTGATGAAACCCCACTTTATCAGAATAAATAAATGTATTTTTTATTCATATTTCTTGTTCTCATATCTTAGTAACTGCAATTACTTTGCAAATTATTACACGTTATCAACTATTTTATCTGTAGTCTCTAAGGGAAGTGGTTTGTTGGTATAGGGTTCATGATCTCATATTGAGATCCCGAGTTCGAATTCAGAGAATGCGTTTCTTGTAAGAGTCTGGGACAGCCGGGGGTTTTATCCGATCCGCTTAAGCTCGAAATGAGTGGTTTGACAGCGAGATTTCCAACGATTCAAAAAAAACAAAAAACTATATTATCAGTCTGTTTGTAAAAAAATAATAATAATAATAATAACAATTATTTTATCATGCACTCCACCCTACCATAAACAGAAATTAAATAATTTTCTCTCTAAAGTTGATGTTGTTGGGGAATTAAGTGTTATTAAACGAAATCAACATGCATCAAAACAACAAATCAGAACACAACAATGGATTCAAAACTACACTAACATGCCAATATTAAAACATAAACCCTAAACTTAGAGAAAACCTGGAAAACGACGATAACTTGTCACTACAAGAAAACTGTCAAATAGCGACGGAAAAATCTGTAGCTAATCCGTAGCTAACTGACCACTAGCGATGAAAAAATCCAGTCTCTATTTTGTTGGTCTAAAAAAAATAGCGACGTAAATATTTCATCCATCGCTAAAATTAGCGATGAAATTATATTTTGTCTCTATATAGCGACGAAAATTCAATCTCTATATAGCGACGAAAATTTCATCTCTAATTAGTGGCGGAAATTATTCTGTCACTAAATAGTGAAGGAAAATTTCGTCTCTATTTTATTGGTCGCAAAAAAAATAGCGACAGAAATATTTCATCCGTCGCTAAAATTAGCGACGGAAATTCCGTCTCTATATAGCGACGGGAATTCCGTCTCTATATAGCGACGGAAATTCTGTCTCTAATTAGCGACGAAAATTATTCCATCGCTAATTAGAGACGAAATTTTCGTAGCTATTTCCATAGTTATATATTTTTAAAAAAAATTTAAAAATGAAAATTTTAAAATTTTAGAGAGGCGGGAAATTTAAAAATTTTAAAGATGCATGAAACTTTTAAAATTTTAGAAAGGAAAAAATTTTAAAATTTTAGAGAGGTGTGAAATTTTATAATTATTTAGATGTGAGAAATTTATAAATTGTAAAGAGAGTAAATTTTTAAATTTTAGATAAGGGAAAATTTTAAAATTTTTGAATGGTAGAAAATTTTGAAAAATTGACTATTTTAATTTTATATATAAATCTTCAATTCCACAGGACACTGTAATATCCACCGCACGCTTCGGCACACCACCATCCATTTACGCCACTTTAAACCAAAAAAAAATATATATTAGTGTTTGTTTCTTAGAATTTTAAAAGTGGAGATAAGAAAAATGAGAGATTGATAATGAGAGTTGAGGTATGAAAAAATTTGATGGTATATAGAATTGAGTAGAAAAATATAAATTTGATGGTATATGGAATTGAGTTGGAAAAATTTTGGATGATGATGTATTGGAGTTGAGATTTAAAAAGATTATGGCGTATAAATAGAGGAACAGATAAGAGAAGCGGGAAGATTTGTAAATTTTATAGACATTTGAAATTTTCGTAAGACGGGAAATTTTTGAAAATATTGGAGAGATTGAAAATCTTATAAATTAGCTACCGAATTTTAATTATGTTTCTAATTAGCGACGGAATTATAATTCCGTTTCTAATTAGTGACGGAAAATCCGCCTCTATTTTTTTTTTTTAAAAAAAAGTGGCGCCGAAATTATTAAATTTTTGGGGGATTGAAAATTTTAAAATTAGCTACGAAATTTTTATCCGTTTTTAATTAGCGACAGAATTATAATTCCGTTTCTAATTAGCGACGGAAAATCCATCTCTATTTTTTTAAAAAAAATGGCGCTGAAATGATTAAATTTTTAGGGGATTGAAAATTTAAAATTAGCTACGAAATTTTTGTTCCGTTTTTAATTAGCGACAGAATTATAATTCCGTTTCTAATTAGCGACGAAAAATCCATCTCTATTTTTTTAAAAAAAATGGCGCTGAAATGATTAAATTTTTGGGGGATTGAAAATTTTAAAATTAGCTACGAAATTTTAATTCCGTTTCTAATTAGCGACAGAACAATTCCGTTTCTAATTACCAATTAAAATTAAAATAAAAATGAAAATTTAAAATTAGCTACGGAATTTAATTACATTTCTAAATAGTTACGGAATTTTAATTCTGTTTCTAATTAGCGACAGAATTTTCATTCCTTTTCTAATTAGCGACGAAAAAATTTCGTTTTTAATTACCAATTAAAATTAAAATGAAAATGAAAATCATTGCTTTAACTACGGAATTTTAATTATGTTTCTAATTAGTTACGAAATTTTAATTATGTTTCTAATTAGCGACGGAAAAATTCCGTTTCTAATTACCAATTAAAATTAAAATAAAAATGAAAGTTTAAAATTTGCTACGGAATTTTAATTATGTTTCTAATTAGCTACGAAATTTTAATTTTGTTTCTAATTAGCGACGGAAAAATTCGGTTTCTAATTACCAATTAAAATTAAAATAAAAATGAAAATTTAAAATTTGCTACAGCATTTTAATTCTGTTTCTAATTAGCTACGGAATTTTAATTCCGTTTCTAATTAGCGACGGAATAACGAGGGAAAAATTCCGTTTCTAGATGAAATTAGTGACAGAATAACAATCTGTTTCTAATTAGCGACATAAATTTGTTTCCGTCTCTAATTTAGAGATGAAACTTTTTTTGTCGCTAAATTACATCCCTAATTTCATTATTTGTTTCAATTACGTCGTTAAATTTTAAAACGGAATATTCCGTCGCTAAAACTGTAATTTCTTGTAGTGTTGTAGTCCAAGTCGAGTTGCCTCTGTCCTTAAGAACTTATAAGCCCTGTCTCGGTGCTCTACGGATTTTGTGGCTAACGTCCTCCTAGGATTATATGGATTCCTCTTGTTTAAGGGGCACTCCTTAATAAGATCTTGAACTAGGAAAATGGTGAAATATCTCTCCTGACTCCAAAAAACAAAATTGATGTGACTCAAGACTTATGAAAGTTCTGGATGTCTTGAAAGAACATGAAGGCCCCTTAAATAGACATGGAATGGTGCCTTTGAGGGCACCTTTTGGTTTGGGGTGCAACCCTCATAAGGGTTAGGAGCCTATATGTGTGTTCTTTCAATTAGAGGACATGTCCCTACATGTTAGTGTCTCTCCCATTGGGCATTACCCAAAGGACATGACCCTCCTTACATCCATACTCTATATTTAGAGAATTTACAACAATCCCCCCACAATTCTCTAAATATTAATGCATATTTGAGAGAGTTTTCGTGAACTAAAGCTGCATCGAAATAGATAGCTCACCTTGAATCTTTCCTAGTGAATGACAATCGGATTTACTTGGCAAACCAGTGACTCATACTCTTGAACTGTTCTGCCATTGGTGTAAACCAAGACAATTGCCAACACACAGCTTTACTTCGACCATTTCCCGATCTACGGTTGTGTTCATTTCGGCCATGAACATTGGTCCTGGATTCATCAAGCACTTTAGGGAAGTCATCCTGTAAAATCCCATGGAAGCGGCCTCGCTTCTTACTTGAAATATGTGATCTACTATAAAGAGGTAATATGCATTTACCCCTATTAAGACTCTTCTCCTAATATAGTGATCATTAAAAATCTTAGCTTATCCTAGCCTTGACAGACAACACTATGCGTCATTATCGGAATGAGAAAGAGTATAAAACTCAACAGTACTTGTTTTAAATTGCACAAAGTTTCAGTTGTCCCTTTTGAACCTAGATCTTGGGATCTCCAGTCAGCTAGGTTGGGCTTCCACAGTGAAAATTCTTAATTTATAGGCTTCAAGCCCATTCCCCTCGATGACTTCTCAACTTGCTCTCTAGGTAAACCTTTAGTAAGTGGATCCGCTAGGTCTTCCTTTGATTTCACATAATCGATCGATATTATACCACTTGAGAACAATTGTCGTATGGTATTATGTCTGCGACGTATGTGTCGAGACTTACTATTCTACATTATATTTTGGGCTCTCCCAATAGCCGATTGACTATCACAATGTATACTTATCGTTGGCACCAGTTTGGGCTAATTTGGAATATCCTCCAGGAAATTTTGAAGCCATTCCGCTTCTTCCGCTGTTTTTTCTTATGCTATGAACTCATATTCCATAGTAGACCGGGCAATACATGATTTCCTCGAGGATTTCCATGACACGGCTGTACTACCAAGTGTGAAAACAAATCCATTTGTAGATTTGGAATCCACTGTATCAGATATCCAGTTAGTATCGTTGTATCCCTCTAGAACAAGAGGATATCTCGTATAATGCAGACCATATTTTGAAGTTTCTCTCAGATACCTCAAAACTCTTACTATGACTTTCCAGTGGTTATGTCATGAATTACTCGTATATCTACTGAGCCTGTTTACAGCTTGGGCGATATCAGGTCGTGTGCAATTGGTGAGATACATCAGACTTCCGATGATTCTCGAATACTCTAATTGTGATACGCTCGATCCAGTATTCTTTGATAAATGAAGAGTTATGTCTACATGAGTTCTAGCCACTTTTAGATCTCCTTTGTTAAATTTTTCTCAAGTATCTTCTCAAAATAGTGAGTCTGATATAATATATACCCTTCTGATGATCTAGAAATCTTAATTCCTAAGATCACATCAGCTACTCCTAAATCTTTCATATCAAATTTGTTGGTCAACACTTTCTTGGTAGACTGAATCATCTCATGATTACTACCAATTATCAGCATATCGTCTACGTAGAGACACACATATGAGTTGATTTGGTGTATACACACTTATCACACTCATTGATTTTGAATTCACTTGAAAACATCTCTTTGTCAATTTTTTCATGTCATTGTTTAGGTGATTGTTTTAGTCCGTACAAGGATTTTATAAGTTTGCACACCTTCTGTTCTTGTCCAAGAACATTGAAACCTTATGGTTGTTCCATGTAAATCTCTTCATCCATTTCGCCATTTAAGAATACTGTCTTTACATCCATTTAATGTATTTCAAGATCAAATATAGTTGTTATGGCTATGAGCATTCTTATTGACTTGATACAAGTCACTGGTGAATATGTGTCAAAGTAATCAAGGCTTTTTTTTGTCTATAACATTTTATGTCAAGCCTCACCTTGTACTTATCTATTGATCCATCCAGTTTCATCTTCCGTTTGAATATACATTTGTAGCCCAGTGGCTTACAACCTGTAGGAAGATAACCAACTCCCAAGTATGATTTTGTAGGATGGAATCAATCTCACTATTAATAGCTTTTTTTCCACAAAGGTGCCTCCGACGAATAAATTGCTTCTTTATAGCTTTGAGGCTCATTTTCTAACAAGTATGTCAACAAATCGGGACCAAACGACTTAGACGTTCTAGCTCTTTTGCTACGTCTAGTTTCAATTGTCTCAACGTTTTCACGTTGATCGGACTCTTGGTCAACCTGATCACTGTCTTTGACAGTATCAATAGTTCTTTTGAGAGACTTTATTCTTTGTCTTTCCTTACAATGAAATGTCTCTTCAAAAAATATCGCATTCTTTGACTCAATTATCATATTCGGATTGATGTCAGGAATTTCATACTTGTGTACCAAGAATCATATGAAATACTGTTGCGAGCATATCCAATGAATATACAATCAACAGTTTTGGGTCTTATTCTAACATTCTTAGGTTTAAGAACCATTACTTTGGCAAGACACCCCCACACTTTTAGATATTTATAGGAAGGTACGTGACCTTTCCAAAATTCATATAGTGTCTTGTCCAATCTGCTGTGAGGTAGCTTATTCAGAATGTAGTTCGCGAAAAGCAAGGCTTCCCCCCACAAGTTCTGGGGTAAACCAGAACTTGTCAACATGACGTTCATCATTTCCTTCAACGTTCGGTTTTTGCACTCAATAATCCCGTTCTGTTGAGGCAAATAAGGAGCAATAGTTTCTTGAATAATTTTATGATTGGAACAATATTCACCAAATGGTGACACATATTCACCACCTCTATCACTCATAATTCTTTTGATTTTCTTGCCAAGTTGATTTTCAACTTCGTTCTTATAGTGTATAAAGCTCTCAATAGCTTCATCTTTGCTCATCAGCAAATACAAATAACAGAATCTTGTGCTATCATCGATAAAAGTGATACAGTACTTTTTACCGCCTCTTGTTTGCACAATATTCATATCACACATAACAGTGTGTACAAGTTCCAAGGGTTCAGAACTTTGTTCTATGGAATGAAATGATGCTCTGTGCATTTTTGCTTCAACACATGGCTCACATTTATGTTGGTTATCAATTTCAAATTTAGGTATAAGGTCCATGTTAATTAATTTATGCATCGTATCATAATTAACATGTCCTAACCTTTCATGCCATATATTTTGTGACTCAATAATATAAGCGGAAGTTATAGCTTTATTATTAGCACTGTGTCGGTTGACAGTCATTACATTGAATTTGAAAAGGCCCTCAGTGAGATATCATTTTCCTACATAAACATCATTCTTGGTCAATACAAACTTGTCAGAAACAAATACAAGCTTAAAACCATTCTTGCTAAGAAGAGAGCCTGAGACCAAGTTCTTCCAAATATGAGGAACATGCAGAACATTCTTAAATGTAAGCTCCTTTCCGGATGTCATCTTCAGAACCATTGTGCCTTGTCCAACCACTCTAGAGGTAGATGAGTTTCCCATTATCAGATGATCGCCACCATCGACCATCTGATACGAGGAAAACATCTTGCTATCAGCACATATATGACGAGTAGCCCCAATGGCTACCCATCATTCTCTTGGATTCCTAACCAAGTTGGCTTATGTTACAACTGCTGAGAGGTTCATATCTGAGATCTCATTAGTTAGCTACTCATCTTCAGTGACATGGGCCTCATTTTTCTTTTTCTTGCCTTTGTCCTGAGACTTCTTGTTTCTGCAGTCCTTTTCCAGATGATGATTTTTCCATAGTTGTAGCACTTCCCCTTGAACTTCTTGTTAGTTTGGGAAGAATCAGCTCCACTGTTATTTCTCGTGTTGCTACCCTTTACACCCTCGACGATGTTTGCCTTAGACTCCATAGTATTGTAACTGGTCTTCTCGGACTTCCTGTTGTCCTCTTCATTTCTCAATTGAACTCCAAGGAATTCAAGGCTCATCTGCTTCTTTTTGTGTTTCAGATAGCTCTTGAAGTCCTTCCATGATGGAGGCAACTTTTCAAAGATTGTGGCAACTTGAAACATCTCACAGAGTTTCATTCATTCATCCAATATTTCATGAATGATCAATTACAGTTCACCCAATTGAGACATTACCGTTCTTGAATCTACCATTTTGTAGTCCAGGAACCTACCCACAATAAATTTCTTTTGCCTGGCATCCTCGATTTTGTATTTCTTTTCGAGAGATTCCCAAAGGATTTTCGCAGAAATCATGCCTTGGTACACATTGTACAGGGTATTGTCAAGTCATCTCAAAAGGTAGTTCTTGCATAAGAAGTCGCTTGACGACCATATCTCTTCTCGAAGTTGCTTGGCTGTTTTCGTTTCTCCCTCCACAGGACCCGGAGGATCTTTGGGGTACTTAGCCAACTGCAGAGTTGTCAAGTAGAACAACATTTTGCTCTGTCATTGTTTAAAGTTTGCTCCACCAAAGTTTTACGGTTTTTCTCCATGAGCGACCGGTACTGTGATGTTTCTGGTAGCTACGTGTAACTGGAAAAACCAACAGCGATCAATAAGTCTATAAAAGATAAATTGTATAACGATCAACAAATGATCTTGTTCAAGTGATATACCAAGTATTCAATCGTTGGTATATTAGACAGTAGCACCAATTAACACAAGTCCTTGAATTTACAACTAAGGTTTCTTATGATAAGTGAATAAAGGAATATTCCCAGAGGACGAGGAGGGGTCCGTAGTACCCACTTAAATCCCTGACCACTTAGGCTTTTATCGCATTTTTGACAGAAAATCATTTAAACACTTCCTCAACATATTCTCTTAGGCATTCAAACTTAGTATTACACTTTTAATTTCACAATAAAATGTGTATATTTATATGTGTATATGTGTATAAATCAACCAAGATTGGATGGAATTACTTGTGTAAGATTACACTTTTAATTATCAACCAAGTATGCAACACACAATTAAGTTTCAACTTTATCACTATGTGTATACTTGTGATAATTGAACACCTTAATATTAGCTTAAATCTATACTACCGAGTTTATTGTAATACAATATATGATTTTACAAAGTTGATATTATGACAATATAAATTAATCTAAGTCTTGTTTAATCTAAAAGTGATTTCAGGACTAGTTTCGTTAGTGTCACGTTCGTTTATACGTTCGAACGAACCTATTCAGTGAGTTCACGTTCGTGTAGCATTTGTAAACGTGTTCAAACGAAGTGTTTCAGAGAGTTCACGTTCGTGTAGCGTTCGATAACGCATTCGAACGGAATATTCCAAAGAGTTTACATTCGTGTAGCGTCCGAAAACGCATTCGAACGAAATGTTCCAAAGGGTTTACGTTCGTGTTGCGTTTGAAGAAGTGTTCGAACGTCTTAAAGCATAAGGCTTGCGTTCGAGTTGCGTTTGAATACGCGTTCGAACACTCTTAAAAAAATTCAAAATTTTACCTACGTGTTCGTCGGGCGTTCGAACGCCCATGCGTATGTTTCATGCACATAAGCTATTTTCCAGAAAAAATTCTTATTAACACATGAGAAATTTCATCTAACAACACTAAAAATTAGTAAGTTCTTAAGATTGTTAGGGGAATGAAGTGCTATTAAACGAAATCAACTTGCATCAAAACTGTTGGGGTTTTGGCGCGGGCGCACAGAAGCTCGCGGTTCGGGTGAAATCGTAATTTTAAAACTTTTTAAATTACCGAATAAATTATTCAATATCTAATATGAATAATTCAGTCATATTTCACCTTAACATATTTATTCGATATCAAATAGTAACATAAATAGTTAAGAAATATCACGAAATTTTTACGAAAATGTTTTTCCGTAAAATGGCATAAAACGTATTTTTGACCGAACCGACTACCTAATGCACATGAGGGCTGCCCAGGTCAGCCCAACGATACTAGGGCAGTTCATGGGCTGCCCGAATAGTGATCAATTCAGTGTTTGGGCAGTCGTCACCCGGTTGGTTCAAAAGTCACCCGGTAATGCTATTTTTCACCGTTTTCACATATTTCAACTCCGAAACAGTTTCCCCCAATTGTTCCAACACCCAAAACACATTCAATATATTTATATGACATAATTTTCATCACCATAAAAATAGTTTTTCCATATCTGATCCAGAGGATAAAAATATCAATTTTCCATGCTTTAATCCAAATTCTCAACATTAATCAAATTAATCACAACACCAATCCAAGCCACCACCAATGAAGCACCCAAGAATAATTCTAGGCATTACAAGAGTGGTCATAACACTCTAGAATGGAAACATATCATCAAATGATCAAATTGAACAATTATTACACTAATATCATTCAATACAACTTCACACATGCACCAAGCCTTCAATTCCATCCTCCAAATAAAAAAGCCCCAATTTATAAAAAAAGTAGAAAATCCTTGAATAATTCTAGATGATTAAGAACAAGAAACATGCTTTCCAAGCTTAGGGATGTTGAAGATTACCTTTGAATCTCCTTGTTTCCTTAAGCTTGTTCTTGATTTTCTTCACCTTTCTTTCTTTAACTATCAAGCAAATTTGGAGGAGGAAGAATTGGCCATGGCTTCCCTTTGAAGCAAAAAAAAAGTTTTTTACTTTAAAAAATATTAAGACCGACTTTGGGAGGGGCATTTTGGTCAATTTCTAATTTTAATTCAATTAAATAAAAGTAAGCTTTATGTTAGCAAATCAAATTTGCACACATTAAGCTTAATTAAAACATGTCACATGTATCAATAATAATTAAACTTATTGCATAATATTTATGTATTATGGATATTATTTAATCATTCAAATATTTAACACTTAAATATCTAAATAATTAATTAATATAATTATTATTATATATGTAATTTTATTTACATTAAATAACAAATATATATATTAATGGCATGTGTCAAAGTCTCATTTGACAATTAATTAATGTGTATCAAATCAAATTTTGTATCAAATATAAATACACATTAATTATTAATTGACCAAAATTTTAGAAAGCATGTGTTTTCGTTTAACCGTTTAGACGATTCGAATTAACTCATTTAATCTGGTGAAGTATTATGAATAATATGTATTATTCATAAAGCGTTGCCCAAGTGCTCAACGAGTACACTTCATATTGTGGGACTCTCTAAGTTTAGGTTTATCCATCACGAAATTCAATTTTGTGTCAATAATTCACACAATCGTGAATTATGACGACCACAGATAATCTCGCTAAACTATGCAAGTCGAGGTCATTGCATACGTATAATCCTTCCGTCACAGGCTATCCATATTATACCTGTGATATAGATAAGAACGTCAAATCCTTATGGTATAATATAGTCGACTTCCAAATTTACGATCTCTCAGAACTCACTTTCGAAGTTATACCACGACCATGGATTTACTAGATCGCAAACACGTGTAGGATACCTTTGCCCTGTACACAGGACTGGCGGATTCTATCTTGATAGGCACTGGATATCATGAGCATCAGTCCACACCCAACGAACAGGCGGATGTCTGATTTAAATAGATCGGTGACATGACTGCCATCAAAGTGTGGAGGATAACTCATATATCCACTGTGGTATCTCAAGTCGAAGGACCACTATGCTCGCTCAACTCGAAAATATTCATATTGACGTTGGTGTACCATCTATTAGGAAATCTTCAGTTAGTCGTTCAGTGTTTATCAAATAAACACCTACATGTCTATATGAGTCTCCCGATACTCATGATTCATTGGGATAAACCATCAGACCAAATCACGATATACAACATGTACTGGTCTCAATGGATTTTACTAACCGACCCGTGTTAGTAAATCTTGACCATGAACTTTATTTAAGGATATACAACTTATAGTGATGTTTCTCAATGTCAATTACAAACTACGTTGTAACTGCGCACTACATTGTAAATCCTATGGTCTTTGTCTAATATACATGTATCACTAAATCAGATTTAGTTTCAATCTAATCATAATTAGATATCTAATCGTAATTAGATCGAATATGTATTTAAAAGACAAGAGGTGCTACCATTAAATAAGTAATATTATGGAAAATGAAATTGTTTGTATTCATGAATCGAACATAAATACGATCCGGATTGGCACTCCGAGCACCAATGATGAGTGATAATTCTATCACTATTTCTCACTCATTTAACCTAATATTTTGAATAGTTTCTTGAGTTTTGTGAAATTTTGATGTGTTTTGTGTTATTTTATAGATAAATAAAGTTTCAAAACACTCTGGAGGTGATTTGGGCCAAAACAGTGAAAATTGGACGAAAAGGGCATTTTGGTAATTTTTCGCGTCGCGACGCCTAACGTGCGCCGAACAGTGCTAACGTGCGCCGGGTCCACAAATCATAATCTGAGAAAATTTTGATTTTGCTAACGTGCGTCGTGCCACGTGTCACCATCACAGCCGATCTGCTAACATACGTTGTGCCATGTGTCACCATCCTACGGTGCCGACAGTCGACATCGCCACGTGTCATTGCCACATCATCATCCACATCACCAGGTTGACCAAGTCAAACTGCCACGTCACTGCCACGTCATCATCAACCAATCACAGCGTGCCACGTGTTGCGATTCTATGGTGCCGACAGTCACTTTGCCACGTGTTGCACGTCACCGCCACATCAGCGCCACATCAGCATCAATTATTGGCTCTCTTATCCCTATCTGACACGTGGCAGATACGAATCTAGCAGACCAATCAGAAGCCGCCACGTGTCACAATAATTGAACCCCAACCAATCTGCCACGTGTCACCTTATCATCTTATCCAGAATCTGCAACCGACGAACCAGAGCGTGCCACGTCGACAGAAACTGGCGTAGCGACGCTGGATTGGCGTCACAATGCTGGAACCCCATTGAGGCCTATAAATTCAGCTCGACGTTTCAGTTTTAGTTGTACCACTCTCTCTCATCTCTTTGATGTAAAGATGTAGTTTCTCTCTCTAGTTTCTTTTAGTTTTTAGTTTTTATTTTTGTAATTAATTTTAATTATGTTTTGTAATAATAGTAATTTACTTTTTTACTTTTTACAGTTTTTACTATTCACCATGAGGAGGTAACTTCCCCAGCTAGGGTGAAAGGTAATTCTTTTACTATTGCTATTTAGATTACTCTCCCTTAAATATAATATATTCACTATTTAAAATCTTGACTTAAAAAGGATACCGCCAGATTGGTCGGTTGGTAATTCATTATAATCTGGTTTAAACCTGACTAATAAAGGATACCGCCAGATTGGTCGGTTGGTAATTAAACTTCTTACCGCCTATATGGCAGGTTCATGGACAAATCTTTTTACCGCCTTAATGGCTGGTTGGACTTAATTTGACTTAATCAGGATACCGCCTATATGGTTGGTTGGTAATGTTATCACAAATTTATATATTATATTATGAGAGATATCTAAATTAGTAGTAGTAAAAGTAATTCCTTTTACTTTAGCATTTTATTTTATTGTAATTTACTTTTCAGTATTTACTTTACCGTATTTTTACTTTATGTCTTTTATTTTCAAGTTTTTACTAGCCCTAATTATGTGTTGTAACTAAATTAGTTATCTGGAGCTGTGATGACTTTTAATATCACTGGTTTATAAGGGGTTAGATTATAGTTTGGGTATTATAAAGATTTATTTATTGAGTCTTAATCTTAATGCTTTTTCATTAACTGGCCATTAATAAAATTGGTCTGGTAAATCTAAAATGAACTAGACATAGAGATTTTAGGTTTCAGCCTTAGACTCAATAGCCAACGATCTTCCTTGAGGATATATAACCCTTTAATAGATTTCCTTACAGGATAGACATATACATGTCGGACGGGGGTAGCCATAATTGGAACTTAAACTTAATGAATCTAGATAATTTGGTTGACATAGACATATGGTTCAATTAGGTTAAACTGGGTATTTGTGTCTGACCATCGACAGAGGCTTACACATAATTTAGTGTTCTAGGTTAATAAATCAATATATTACCCAACTTTAAGATAACCACTTCATCTTTAAAATGATATTGGAAGAAATCACAACCCTAGATAGTTTTTAATATTGAATTTTCTTAAAACATACTTTCGAATAATTTTATTTACTTGTTTTTGAATTTAGAATCGTCACCATTTCAAATAAATCAAACAACCTGTTAGATACTAGTAATCATTTGACCTCATAAAATTAATAGTTTAGATATTAAGTCCTCATGGGATCGATATTTTTATACTACTTGAACGATACGTACGCTTGCGTTATACGTGTGTGTTTACGCCGGTCAACCAACCTTAGTAAAAACAACAAATCAGAACACAACAATGGATTTTAAACTACACTAACATGCCAATATTAAAACATAAACCCTAAACTTAGAGAAAACCTGGAAAATGACGATAACTTGTAGTCCAAGTCGAGTTGCATCTGTCCTTAAGAACTTATTAGCTCCGTCTCGGTTCTTTACGGATTTTGTGGCTAACGTCCTCCCAGGATTACTTGGATTCCTCTTGTTCAATGGGCACTCCTTAACAAGATCTTGAACTAGGACACTCATGACTCTAAAAAATGAAATTGATGTGACTCAAGACTTATGAAAGTTCTGGATGTCTTGAATGAACATGAAGACCATTTAAATAGACATGAAATGATGCCTTTGTGGGCACTCTTTGGTTTAGGGTGCAACCTTCCTTGGGTTATACTCATTCCTTAAACCCTTTGGAGCCTATAGGCGTGTTCTTTCAATTAGAGGACATGTCCTTACATGTTAGTGCCTCTCCCATAGGGCACTACCCAAGGGACATGACCCTTCTTACATCCATACTCTATATTTAGAGAATTTACAACATATGTGATATGAATTCGATCCCTACATATGTTGATTATGTTAAGGGAGGTTCATTTGGTGGGTCCGACCGCGCCGATCAAGTCAAGGAAAAAAGCTAATCCGTAAATCAAAAAATAAGGATGAAAAGTATATATTTAATAAAAGAAAAGTTAATTATTTTATATTTTTAATTTCATTAATTTCCTTAATTTAGAACATTTGTGAAATAACAAGTAAATTTATATCTTATATTTTTCGGAATGAAATTTTCATATCAACAAACTTTTTTTCGTGTATTTTACTTTTAATCTTCATGTTGTAAAATCTACAATTAATCAATAAACATTTTTATGGGTAAAATAATAAAGGACACACTAAAAATCAACACCATACCTAGAATTTGTTTGAATTACAAGTCAATTCTTTGGAATTTTCAAATATAAACTACGTGCTTTATTTATCAATTAATTATTGGTTGCTCTAAGAATTTTCTCAATCAAATTTCGGATCAATTAAATTAGGGGAAATTAAGGGCTTCTTTAAGCTAGAGGTGATCACGGTTTCGGGTCAAACCGCAACCCGATTCGAACCGCACCGTACGGTTTGAAAAAAATTAAAAATGATTTCGGGTCAATCGGAATCAAACCGCAAATTTCGGGTTGGTGTGCGGTTTTGACCCAACCGCAACCTGCACCGCCCAAAATCACAAATTTTTGACTCAAACCGCGACCTGAACCGCCTAAACCGCTGACCCGCGTTCAAATTATATATTATTTTATATTTTTCTTCTTTTTTAACCATGAAATTTAAGATATTTAATGATTATATGATAATATGCAATGTATAAATGAAAATTAGGTATTTTTTTCTCTTCAATTATTATGTGAAAACACATAAAATTTCCTTTAAAAAATTTATAGTCCAAACCGTCGACTCGAACTGCCCAAGCTGCTAAACCGCCAACCCGAACCGTCGTGATTTTCCTCATCAACTTTGTTGTTTCGGTTTCTAATTTCCCAAACCGCCAACCCGCGCGGTTTGAGGTGAAAATCGAAAAAAACCGACCCGAACTGCACCACGAACACCCCTACTTTAAGCAATGCGTTCAAACTTTCAGCAATGTTTGTTGTCATCATTTTATATCTTCTACTTGAAAAGTCTGTCATTGCATATCTAATGCACTCTACAGACTCTTCTAAATACCTTGCTACATCTGTATTAATCTGTCAAAATTTTTGAAGTTGCGCATCAAAGTCCTGAAATCTATATAACTTGACACCAATAAAGTAGGTCACCATAAATTGTCCATATCATTTGGTCTCATCCTGAACCTAACTTTAAGGTTCATAGACACGTGGTGGATGCAAACACCATGAGAAGTTTTAGTGAAAACTGTCATAATAGATTTATGAATGCTATCGTGTCGATCATAGATGAAAACTAGATCGCCACATCTCTGATGCAACCGCGGAGTTTGGTTATAAATCAAATCCATGACTCATTATTTTTGGAGTCCATAATACCAAATGCCAATGGATATATCTGATTATTCCCATTCTTGACAACAGCAACAAACAATGATCCCCTATACTCGCCTTTCAAAAATATTTCATCAAGTGTTATTGACGGCCTGACCTTCCTCATTTGTATGCAAATGAGTTAGTACCATATTTCAATATATATAAATACAATGGCAGCAATGCATATGCCTTTTCTACAGAACCTCAGACAACTTGTATTACAAACTCTTTGGACCTCCATGCTTGATTGTATTATAATTAAACCCCATATTCAGATTGAATATCACTCACAATATCTCTTACCTTAATGATTCTATTGGCAACCAAAATATTTTCTTTTGATTTTTTTCACCAACAACCCGATTGCCAATACGACTACCTTCAAAGCCAACATCATTAGAACTACTCAGTTACAATCCAGTTCGAGTTTTGGACTCGAGAAATGCTATGTGCTCGCACTTTCTGTTTACAGTGGTTTTAAAGTGTTCACTTACAGCAATCAGAAACAAGTCTCTACACAACCTAAGTTTAGAGGAGTAGCATTTATCCACCCTCATTTCGCTGCGAATATGTCGAAATTAAACTTTTCATACTGACTTTGTACTCCATTTGATTTCTCTGTATCCGCACATACAATATTTCCACTAACTGCTCATAAGTTGTGCCCGCAGTAACTAATTCTAAAAACATATATCATTGCATGTATTCATCGTTGCCATTATCTAATTTCTCTTATGATCCATCACTATAGAAAGTTAGAGATATTTGTTACATTTTAAACTTAGGAAAATATGAAGAAACTTCAAAAAAATGGGTTGGTAAAAAAAAATGATAAGTTTTTGTAGTGAGAAAAAATAGAGAATGTCTGGTTTTATACATATTTTTTTAAACTTCGGAAATCTGAATCAATACTTCGGAGATCCGAAGTAATAGTTCGGATATCAAAATTTTGAATAAAAAATAAAAATTAAAAACTTAGGAGATCCAAAGTTTTGACTTCGGATCTCCAAAGCTTACACCAATTTTGGTGTGTACTTCGGAGAATCCAAATTTTCTGAAATATATTTCGTAGACTGTGTCTGTAATTGCAAATGACAAATATTATGACTTATTTTGACAAATATGTATCTTTTTTTTGGTAAGTTTTATAAATTTCCCTTAATTTAATTGATCTGAAATTTGATTGGGAAAATTCTTAGAGCAACCAATAATTAATTGATAAATAAAGCACGTGGTTTATATTTGAAAATTCCAAATAATTGACTAGTAATTCAAACAACTTCTAGGTATGGCAATGATTTTTATTGTGTTCTTTATTATTTTACCCCTAAAAATATTCATTAATTAATTGTAGATTTTACAACATGAAGATTAATTAATATTATTAATATTATTAAATTCTATGAAAGGATTTTGGCCATTAATTTTATAAATTCTTTACAACAGAGAAACAACACATCATTTTTTATATTCAATCCCTGGAACTTTCTTTCTTCTCCTAGGCGAGATGGTATCATTGTCTATTTTGTTCCTTTTTGTTTGTGATGCTTTTTTGCTGATCTCCAATTGCTTACAAATAGGAGTGGCAAAATAAATTGATGAATTAAATTTGTATCGAATCCTAAATAATTATATTTGTTAACGAATCAAATACGAATATTCGTTTAGTCATGATATTAGTCAATAATATAGATTATCATAATTTATTTACATGAATTCTTTATATATATATATGAAATACGTAATTAATAAATTTACTAAAAATAGCTCACTAAATATCGATAATATTATTTTTTATATAATAATTAGCCATAATTTCTCAAATCTTAATTGAAAAATAACAATAACTAATAAAAGAAAATAATAAAACGAATCAATGAATTTAAATTCGTATTAAACAAATCGAATCGAATTGACTCGTTAACGAATCCATTTTTCAAACCGTGTTTGCTTTAAAGCGAATCGAATCAATTGAATAAATAAATTCTAACCCAAATTGCCACCCCTACTTACAAAGCAGAAGGAAAATTTTGATTTTTTTTTATATTAAAAAACGAATATTGAATTTTTTTTTTTAGAATTAAAAAATTTGAAGTTAAATTAAAATAATTTCCATAAATAAGTTTTTCAATCATTCTTAGCATTCTTTTCTTTAAATAAATATAACAAACATCAAGATTCTCATAATATTATTTTTTCAATCTCATCATTAAAATAACCTTATAACTTCACAAGCTATAAAGCCACATACGATTAATTAAGAATTTGTGATAGAAATTAATCATATTCAAAGCATGTTTATTATGTTATTAGCATTACTACAATCTTAAAAATTAAAAAATAATTAATTATTTTTATTAATCATATTTAATGATGTGCTTATGTAAAGTTGAAGATACCATCTAAAATTAGAAAAGAAAACTCAAAATAATGATGATTAAGCAAAGAGCTTTTATTATAATTAATTTATTGTCGAATATTTTAAAATCACTCACAAAATTACATTAAATATTTTTCAATGAGTATGTAATATACATTTATAGAGATTTTTTTTTAATATAATCATTTTTACAATATTTTTATATGAATATATAATAAAACAATAATTTTATTACTGATCCCGGCTCAACCTCTGGTGCGACTCTGATCCTAACTCTCTCCTCATCATGGGTCTGGAAACCGGATCGGGTTTTCGGATTCGCTTTCCATATTTGAGTTGTTTTAGGAAGTCTAATCTCACATCAACAATACATCTTCTTGCCTTATTTGAGTTGGTTTTCCTTTTTCTCAATAATATTATGACACTTGGCATCTGTCGGTGAATGTAATTGTCGGGTCAAAAGATATTGGGCCCGGGTCAGGGACTAGGCCCAAAAGGCAAGAGAAATTTTCATAATTTTTGAAACATAAGAAGAAATGATTAGTTTATTAAAACAACCGAGGTTTATTCTTAAATATTTCCTACTTGTATTTAAGAGTCCAACAGAGGTGGTATATCATGTGCCGGGTGTATATGACATCTCTACAACAGGTGGGCCCCACACAATTGAACACAATTGTGGGGCCTACCTGCTGTGAGAGAGATGACATATAAACGCGGCACATAATATAATTTTCGCCAACGGAGACACCGAATTAAGAGATAAGAGGCTGCGGAACCACTTGACTCTCAATTTTCTTTATAAAAACTAATAATCAAATTAATATTACCTCAATAATAATAATAATAATAATAATAATAATAATAATAATAATAAAATTACCCCTAAAATAAAGTAGTGTCTCCGCTAGAGGCGGAGGCATGATTTTATTACAAGAATGATTAAAATTTACTTTTTTCATGTAATATTGATGAGCTAAATATTTTATTATTTTTATTTTTAAAAAAAATATAAGAAATTATGGGATCAGCACCAAGGCTTGGTGCCACCAATGGTCTCCGCTTATATGACAATAAAACAATACAAAATATAAATAAAATAAAATAATTAAATCTGTAATTAGATGATTTATTTGTTTGCAAGATCACCAATTTCCACTTGATTTGCATTAATGTCCATTCTAAGTTTTAGAGAAATTATCATTCACGTATGACTTTGTGGTGTAGGGTTTAGAATCTCACATTGAGGTCATGAGTTTGAATCCAGAAAGTGCATTTCTTGTAAGAGCCTGAGACAGCCGGATGTTTTACCTACCCTATTTAAGTTCATAATTAGTGGTTTGGCGGTGAGATTTCCAACGATATAAAAAAAAATTATCATTCTTCTACTTCCACCCTTAATTCAAAGGAATTGATACACTTAAAAAATTTCGAATAAAAATTGATATGTTTTAAAAACATTCGGACTTTTAAGACCTAATTATTTTAATCATCCAATTTTCAATGTCGGTAGGCTGCTCAATTAGGCAATTAATGAAGGCCAATTCCAGGAAAGTGCTTTCTTGGATGGGTATGCAATGCAAGTAAAGTCCAACTCTCGATTTTTATATGTAAATTTATTTCTCTATTGACTTTTCTTTCCAATTCTTTTTCCTCCTATGCATCATCGACTCAATCAAAATCACCAATTCATTATTCATGAATTATTGATGTTTCTAGAAGTAGAGTAAGAAAATTTGGTACACTTACAACAATAAGAATATATTTGATAATGTAATTATAAAAATATGAAGAATAAATGATATAAATAGTATTATGAAATTTTGATTTATGTAAAAAAAATAATTACAATATGTTTTTTTTTTAAATATTTTGATGATGATAAAAACTCAAATTTTTAATTTTTATAAAATTTAATTTTTAAAAAAAATCACGATTGATAATCACAATTTCTCAACATTAATTAAACATTTTCATCCAAATATAGGTCTCAAAATAATTTCCTTATGTTATTAAGAATGAGGTAATTAATGAAGTAATTAATAAGGGTTATTTACGTTTTACTACTAAAGTTATGATAAAATAACAAATGGGTACAATGAATATTAATATATTACACTTTACTACTAAACTTATATAAAATTCAACATTTTATTACTTTTCCATCCAAACCATTAGTTGATCATGACATCATGCTGACATCGCAAGGATAAAAGAGCCTTAACTCACAAATTATTATAAATTGTAATCCATTTAAAGTATTTTGGTTAATATGAGAATGTTAATTATTAAATTATTTTGGTAAATTAAATTCCTTATTTTGTTGGGTTATATGGACAATTTAGAGACTGAAATATTTTATAAATATGATTGTTGATTGCATCTTTTTTATTGTTATATATAAGATTTAAATATATTTTTTTAAATGGTATAATTGTAATTTTCACGTTTATTTTATTTTAAGGATAAAATAGTCTTTTTAAAGGTCAACTGACGGTCAACTAACTGTTTAGATAGAAAAAGTAGTAAAATGTTAAATTTTATATAAGTTTAGTAGTAAAGTGTAATATGTTAATATTCATAATATCCAATTGTTATTTTATCATAACTTTAGTAGTAAAACGTAAATAACCCATTAAAATATTAGAGACGAGAAGTTGTTGACTTGATGGTTATATCTTTAAACCAGTTGTATTTTGCTTTTTTTTTTTTTTTTTTTTTTTTATAAATAAAATATTGGACAGATTTGTAATAGTAAGGAAGTTGTTTTTTAATATTTATAATAATTACGAATATAATTTGTACAGGCTCTATAATTAGATTAACTTGGTTGTGTGAGGAAAATTAACAATAGTGTTGGAATAAATTTTGTAGAAACCTTTCATTATTTTCTCTCCTAATCTCACTTAAATTTTTAAAAATTTAATGATAAGTGGCTCAGATCAATTCAATACTGATATCAAATTCATACATTTCAAATATAAAAAGAAAATACGACTGGCGTGATAAAAATTTATAGCCCAAATGTATAGAAGAAGATTGACTAGAAGGGAATTTATTTATCGAATTAAAGCTTTACCATCTGTAAAAATTTGGCTGAATACAGATATGAAACGATTTCATTTAATATTCATTTCAAAAGAGATGGATTAAAGATAGGAATGGGTGCTGTCGAGATTCGATGATCAATAAAAAGTGTTTATGAGGAGAAATAAATTTTATTATTATTTTGAACCAAATTTATAAGTATTACAAAACTTTATAAAAAACTTCACTCTTTACACTCTCTAACCTCTATTTCTTTGAGCTTACACTCTTGTTGGGATGATTTGAGCTCGTAAATGAGTTTTGTATATATAGCAAAACTTTGGCTCAAAAATTCAACAAAATGAATAGTTCCCACCGAAAGTTATTTTGTAAACTTTCATCATTTTCCAAAGACCCACCTAAAGTTGGCTTGGATGAATGCAAACGTGGTTGGTGATGCATGATGAGCAGTTAATATCTCTATATTTTCCGCCATTTGTCTTAATATTTTGTGGGTGATCTCGGGGTTTATGAGTATTTTGATGTGTTTTGGGTGTATTTTTGCAGGTCAAAATAGTATCACATCTCAATGAAATTAACTAGAGATAAAAACGATAAGATACAGAGCAAATCGAGATTTATTTCAGAGTGAAAACGCGCATCCCGAAGCAAGTCGCTCGTCGAGATGCGCGCAAGCACAAAAGTCAGACATAAGCTAAATTTGCAAGTTGAGTGCTGAATAAATGGGCGCGTCACGACAGTACTGCCCATTGAGCGTCGCGATGCGCACTAAAAGTAAAAGATTGGAACGCGTCGCAACACGACATATTCGTCCTAGTTTCGCCCATGATTCGATTTTTAATAAGGAAACACCCCCAGAACCTCCTATATAATCATAAGCTCATCCCAAAACTTATAAAAAACCTCATAACACAATTTTGGAGTCTTAGAGCATAGACGAACACTTAGAGCAAGACAAGAACGAGTGCATCAAATGTAGTTAGAGTTTGAAGCCGAAGACTGCAAACGAGAGTTTATTTCTTTCATTTTCTCTCTACTTTATTTTTTATGAGTTTTGTACCTTGTAATAATGATTACCATGTTTTTTTTATTGAATATTATGAATAATTAATTCATTAAATTTAGGGTTGTAACGAATATGAAGCATGTTTATTAATTAATTTTATATATTTTATTCTTTCGGTTGTTATTGATTATTGATTATTCTTTATTCTTTAATGCTTATTTTATTTGTTTGGCCAATAATAGAATAATCTTGGTAAATCCATAGAAACTTGACATAGGAATTTTGGATTAGCGTGAGAATAATAAGGTGTGATTTATTTATTCACTTGCAGGTAGACCCGGTCACAGTTCCGGTTCGAAATCGAAACCGAACTGGAACCGAACCGATTGGAACCTGATGGTTCTGGTTCTAGAACCGGAATCAGAATTAGAATTTTTCGGTTCGGTTAGGGTTCACCCCTGACCGAACTGAACGAAACCGTTGGAACCATAGAAGCCCAACAACTACTAACCTTTGGGCTGGCAGGGAGCAACAACTCTCTGCCCTCAAATAAAAAAAAAATATTAAGAGTAATTACTAAATTACCCTTAATAACATTAATAAAACAACTAGTTTTAGGGGCATTTTAGATATCACAAAAATATTCCAAAAATATATAAATAGAGGTCATTTTTCATTTTTTCAACACACTAATTCTCAATTCTCTCAATTTCTACAATTATCTCATTCTCTCATTTTCAATTCTCTAATGTACAATTTTTCAATCTCAATTATCTCATTCTTTAATATTTCTTTAACAAAAAATTGCAAGCTCATCTGAGAACACTATGTCCAATATGTCATCCCAAGAGAGCGGCCTTAGTATCGGTACACGAAGAAGAGAAGTTAAGTTTCGTTCCTCCGATATTTTCAGAATTCATTTTCATTTAGTCCATACTGAAAATGAATGTCCAAGAGCAATATGCAACTATTGTGGGGTTTCTTACAAATTTACTGGTGGCTATGGCAATATGAATAAGCACTTGGATAGACATCATGCCTAGGGATGTTTGGTGCGGGTTTGCCATTACCAAACCCGCACCCGCATATGTAAATAAATTATCAGACCCACACCATACCCGCTGGGGGTTTTAATTTTCATTACCAAACCCTCACCCACATATAAAAATAAATTACCAAACCCGCACTGGTACCCAGAGGATTTTTTACGGGTTTTTAAAATATTGAATTCCCATGTGCTCTTAATAATACAATCTTTTTAATTAAACATTGATATTTTTTCATAAAATACAAAAAAGAAAGTATTTGACAATTTATAAATTATGATACAAAAATAAAAGTTTAAAATATTTATAACATAATGTCAAATTCATATCATAACAATTACATCCATGAATCACTAGCTGAATATCCTTCATTATGTTAAATTCATATCATCAAAGTTGTTGAACCATGACCAGAAGCAATTCAAAAATATTAAGAGAGAGCAATTCAAAAATTGTAAATTAAGCTTGCGGGTAGAGGATACTCGTTGCGGGTATCCGCTGGTTTTGCTTAATTACCAAATCCGCACCAAACACACATCGGATTTTATTTTAAATTACCAAACCCGCACCAAACCCGCTTAAATACTGACCAAATCCTACCCATTGCTGGTGGTTTTTTTACGGGTTTACGAGTTTGTGGGTGAAATTGTCATCCATAATCATGCCGCTGAAATTGAGTTTGATACAACGCACACTCAAATGGCCAGATACTCATCATCTAGTAGAGGTACGAGTTCTTTAAATTTATTTAAATATTCTGATGCTAAAAATAGAGAAGAATTTGCTAAATTTACTTATATGACACATCTTTCTTTAAGTTTTGGTGAGAAATTACTTTTACTAATTACGTTCAGAATGCTTTAAATCCCACTGCTTGTAGAATAACTAGAAACACAACAAAACGTCAAAATTTTAAATTATACAAAGATAGTAAAATTATATTAAATGAAATATTTAAAGATATTAAATGTCGTCTTTCTATTTGTTCTGATATTTGGAATGACCATTGGCAAACACACACATACATGGGTGTGACTTGTCATTGGATTGATGGATCATAAAACATGAAAAAATGACTTATTACATTTAGAGTATTTGATGAGCAACATACTGTACAAAATATTTATAGAATGATGAAAGTAATTTTTGATGAATTTGGTTTATTAGGTAAAATTTTAATAATTGATTTTGACAATGCATCTGCAGATACTACATCAATTAGAGATTTAAAAGAAATACACGAACCAAATTTAGAGGGTCGATTTTTTCATGTTCGTCGCACATGTCATGTCCTTAATTTATGTGTTCAAGATGACCTAATTTGTTTAGCATCTTTCATTGATCTTATTAAGATTGCACTTAATTGTATTTGGTCATATTCTCAAGTTATGAGAGAATTGGCCAAATTTTATAAATTAAATAGTATTAAAGCGATAAAATTTTCACGAGATGTTCCAACACATTGGAATTCAACTTATTTTCTTTTATGTCAAGCTTTCCAATACAAAGATGCATTATGTAATTTTTTCCTCAACATGTTCAACATATCACACTTTTTCCTAGTCAATGAGATATTTGTGATTTTTGTTTTAGAAATTTTAAAAGTTGTTAATGATGCTACACATGTTTAGAGGAGTTTATTATCCTACAATGCATTTATTTATTGTTGAAAGTTTGAATATTATCGGTACTCTATCTGAGCATGCTGAAAGTTCTGATCCTAATGATATTATTTTAATTGAAGTTATTACTATTATGAAACGAAAATGATTGAATTATTTTAAGATATTCCATTACTTTATCTTATTGCCACGATTTTTGATCATAGATTTAAATTAGAAGATTGAATAATTTTTCTTACAAGCTTACTATGAATATTTAAATCTAAATAATGAAATTAATTTTAAAAGAATAATAGATAGAATAAAAATTGATTTAATAGATTTATCTAATGATTATGTTAGTAGATATAACTTACAATCAGTAGGACAATCTAGTAGTAGCGAATCCATAATACCTTCAAGACTTAGCGTAAGTGATCGTTGATTACTTCAACTAAATAAAAAATATAGGGATAACACGACTAACAAACCGTAATTAGATAATTATTTATCTACAAATTTAGAGTTTCCTACTAAAAGTTTAGTGAGTAAAAATTTTCAAGTACTTGACAGGTAGAACCTATTACAAATAATTTGTTTGGTTACTGTGTTCTTACAAATGATTTTGAACAGCAGTAACAGCAGTAAATACAACACGGTTGTTACAATAATCAACAATACAAGAGTAATAATAAAATGACAGGACAACAGCAGGCAGTGAAGAACATCAGGAACGAAGGCAGTGCAAAGAGTTCCGAGGCTTGTTGATGCGGCAACAATCTCCTTAAAACAAATTCGTCCCCTACCGAAATGGTGCAGTAGAACGTGAGACGTTTGTTTCCCAGGATGCAACGGAAATAAGCGACAATGGGCACCACCAGAATCGGCTTCAAACGAACCAAGATGTATTCGAACTCTTTCTACAGAAAACAGCAAAGCAATTTTTTTTTCTCTAGCTTCTCCCTTGTGAAAAAACGTAAAACAATTCACTACTTAAAACAAAATAAACACACCAATTAAAAACACATTAGTGGGAGACCTTTCATTTGAAGTAACCACTAAATTAATTAATAGAGTTAATTTGAGTGTTATGGAACTTCAAAAGGCTTGGAAAAAATGAAGAGGCTTGCAAAAATTGGCTGGGCCGAGCCCGCACAATTTGGTCCGGCATTCGTGTACGCAGGATGCGCGGGCGCACACGAGCAAGCTTGTTCGGATTTTGATTTGCCCCCCCCGCGCACGTAGAGAGAGCCTCTATCCTTACAACTCTTACCCATCTACATATGAGCAATCATATATAAGCATAATATTCCCTCTATAGCTTTCCCATATGGGACAAGCTTAATTTTCTTTATTTTCCAACACCAATGGGTGAACTTTGAGCAACAATTTCTCATTCACCCAAGCACCATTTTAAGCATATGAATATACCATTTCGAAGTACTCACGGAGGAGTATCCGAATCATTCAATAACAACCACTAACACGAAGTGGACCATGCTTAAAATTGAGCCTCAAAATGCTTATGAATAAGCATTTTCCAACAATCCCCCACATGAATGAAATTGGCGAAAAAACGTCGAATAAAATTATTTTATAAAACATTTTATTTTGACATAGAAGAGTTCAACGGTTCAACACCTGCATAGGATAGGTAGGCCTCAGCCTTTGAACCTTCCCTTGTGAAAATATATCTCATTTACTGGCTGACAGTGGATGCGATGTCATTGAACTGTACTGCCGTTCATGTAAATGGAGAACATATATCACACAGATGTTTACCTAACACATCTGAGTTCTCATTGTTATGCTCATTTTGGCCATGAACATCAACCTGGTTCTGCAAGAGTTTCTAAGAATTGTGCCCCGTACAATTCCCTTTTAAGCCCCCCCAATTCTCTCTCACATAGGTGATTTCTTATTTAAGAGCATCTCGTAATACTCTGCTCGGATTTCCGACGCATAAGAATCATTAAAAGCATTGCTTAACCTCAATCCATACGAGCATCACTATTTCATTTCACCATAGGAATGGACTAGAGGGTAAACCCCCCACAGTGAACCAATTATGTCTTTTACGAGTAGGTTGTCCCATTGAACCTAGATCTTGGGATCTCCAGTCAACAAGGTTGGGTTTTCCTTCGTAATAAACATTTATCTAATGGGGTTTAGTCCCATTCCCCTCGATGATTTCACAACCAACTCTCTATTTAACCCTTTGTTAGCGGATCCGCAATGTTATCCTTTGACTTTACATAGTCAATCGAAATAACTCCAGTAGAGAGTAATTGTCTAATGGTATTGTGTCTACGACGAATATGTCTAGACTTACCATTATACATATTGTTATGTGCCCTTCCAATTGCAGATTGACTATCGCAATGAATGCAAATTGCTGGCACTGGCTTAGGCCAACTTGGAATATCCTCTAGAAAATTTCGAAGCCATTCTGCTTCTTCAGCACACTTGTCTAATGCAATGAATTCTGATTCCATTGTAGATCTGGCTATCACAGTCTGTTTGGAGGATTTCCATGATATAGCTGCACCTGCTAGTGTAAACACATAGCCACTGGTAGACTTTGAGTCTTTCATGTCAGATATCCAATTAGCATCACTGTATCCTTCGACTACAGCTGGATATCTATGATAGTGCAACCCATAATTACGAGTAAAACGTAAGTACCTAAGTACTCTCACTATTGCTTTCCAGTGATCAACCCCTGGATTACTCGTATATCTGCTGAGCTTGTTTACTGTACAGGCTATATCAGGTCTTGTACAACTCGATAGATACATCAAACTCCCGATCACTCTAGAGTATTCTACTTGAGATATACCATCTCCCCTATTCTTCGATAGGTGTAGACTCACATCTAAAGGAGTTCTAGCCACAGCAGAATCATCAGTGTTGAATTTACCAAGAATCTTGTCCACATAGTGCGACTGATCAAGAATAAGTCCATCAGGACTTCTCGAGACCTTTATTCCCAGAATGACATCTGCTAGACCCATGTCTTTCATGTCAAACTTGGATTTCAGCATATTCTTGGTAGATTTCACCATTTTAACATTACTCCCGACAATCAATATGTCATCAACGTAGAGACATAAAATAACATAGCCAACTTCTGTCTCTCCTGACATAAATGCATTTATCACACTCATTGATTTTGAAACCATTGCTAACATGGTGTCATCAAACTTTTTATGCCACTGTTTCGGAGCTTGTTTTAATCCATACAAGGATTTAACCAACTTACAGACTTTCTTTTTGTCCTGGAGCTATAAAGCCTTCAGGTTGTTCCATGTAAATTTCTTCATCTAAATCTCCATTTAGAAAGGCTGTTTTCACATCCATCTGATGTACCTCAAGATTGCGCAAAGCTGCAATCGCTATTATCATCCTTATGGAATTTATTCTCGTTACAGGAGAATAAGTATCAAAGTAATCAAGACCTTCACGTTGTCTGTAACCTTTATTACAAGTCTTGCTTTGTACTTATCAATTGATCCATCTGCCTTTATTTTCTTTTTGAAAATCCACTTGGACCCTAAAGGTTTACATCCTGGAGGAAGATCCACTAACTCCCAGGTGTGATTTTGTAAGATGGATTCAATTTCACTATTGATGGCATCCTTCCACAAAGCACCATCAGCTGACCTTACAGCTTCGTTATAGCTTTGAGGATCATTTTCTAGCAAAAATGTCAAAAAATCTGGACCAAATGATTTTTCCGTTCTAGCTCTTTTGCTACGTCTTGGTTCAAGTTCAACAACTTGTTGATCCTCCGGAACATTTATTTGTTCTCGGTCCGACTATCTTCAATGATAGTCTCATGTACCCGTTGTGTACATTTGAATTCGAATTAGTTTTACAAGGAAAAACGTATTCGAAATATGATGCATTCCTCGACTCCCTATCGTATTCTTGTGAATATCTGGTATATTAGACTCATGCACAAGAAATCGATAAGCATTACTGTTATGTGCATATCCTATGAAAATACAATCAACAGTTTTTGGTCCTATCTTCACCTTTTTAGGTGGAGGAATAACTACCTTGGCAAGACACCCCCACACTCGTAGAAATTTGTAGGAAGGTACTCTTCCTTTCCACATCTCATAAGGAGTTTTCCCTGCATCTTTCCGTTGGTACCTTTTTAGCGTTCATCATCTCTTTCAAGGTACGATTCTTCCGTTCTGCAATCCCATTGGATTGAGGTGAATAAGGAGCTGTGGTTTGATGTATGATTCCATTTTGTTCACAAAGTGATTCAAAAGGGAAAAATACTCACCACCACGATCACTTCTCAACTCCTTAATCTTTTGTTCAGTTGATCTCAACTTCATTCTTATAGAGAACAAATTTCTCTATAGCTTCGTCCTTGCTTTTCATCAAATACACATAGCAAAATCTAGTGCAATCATCAATAAAGGTAATAAAATATTTATTACCGCCTCTCGATTTTATTGAATTAAAATCACATACTCGGTATGAATAAGATCAAGTGGTTCGGAGTTTCTTTCAATACTATGAAAAGATGATCTAGTTAGTTTTGCCTCAACACAAGTATCACACTTATGTTTGTTATCAATTTTAAAATTTGGAATGTGGTTCATGTTAATTAATTTCCGTAATGAATTAAAATTAACATGTCCTAATCTACCATGCCATAGATTAGAGTACTCAACAATATAAGGAAGAACTAGCTTTATTGATATTCTTAGGTTTAACAACCATTACATTGAGCTTAAAGAGCCCATCAGCTACATACCATTTTCCCACATACATCCCATTTTTAGTTAAAACTACTTTATCAGACTCGAACACCATCCGGAATCCATGCTTGTTCAGAAGTGATCCAGACACAAGATTCTTCCGTATTTCTGGTACATACAGAACGTTGTTCAAAGTCAACTCTTTCCCAGAGGTCATCTTCAGAATCACCCTGCCTTGACCTTCAATCTCAGATGTGTTGCTGAATTTCCCATGTATAATTTTTCCCCATTACCAGTAGGCTCAAATGAAGAGAAAACATGCTCTTGTCCGAGCACACATGTCGAGTGGCACCAGTGTCAATCCACCACTCTCTTGGGTTAGAACCCACCAGATTCACCTCAGAAACCACAGCTGAAAGGTTAATGTCTGAAACATCTTGAGTCATGTTTTCCATCACATTAGCCTCTTGATTCTTTTTCTTCTTCGGCAGTCTGCACTCAGAAGACTTGTGACCTATTTTGTCACAATTGAAGCATTTTCCTTGAAATTTGGATTTCTTGGAAACTCCTCCTTGAGGGCCCATCTTTGACCCTTTTTTCTTGAGGTTCTTGTTCTTATGGCCATGTTCAACAAAATTTACTTTGGCCTCATGGGTTATTCCCCTCTTGTCAGATACTCTGTAATCTTCCTCAATTCTAAGCTTAAGAACCAAGTCTTCAATGCTCATTTCTTTTCGCTTATGCTTTAGATAATTCTTGAAACCTTTCCAACCAGGTGGTAGTTTTTCAATTATCGAGGCTACTTGGAATGTTTCACTTAAAACCATCCCCTCAGCATGAATTTCTGCTAGAATAATTTGCAATTCTTGTACTTGACTTAACACAGTTTTGGAATCAACCATCTTAAAATCTAGGAAACGGCCTACGACAAATTTCTTAGTACCGGCATCCTCAGTTTTATATTTTCGGTCTAAAGATTCCCAAAGCCCTTTTGCTGTTTTCATCCGGCATACACACTGTACAAGGAATCACTCAGCCCATTTAGCACATAATCCTACACAGGAATTCAGAATGTTTCCAAGCATCGATCGCACTGATCACTTGGATATCAATCTCACCCTCCACGGGTTCAGGAGCATCTTCCTTTAGAAACCTCGCAAGGTTCAACGTGGTCAAGTAGAAAAACATTTTCTGTTGCCACCGTTTAAAATTCTGTCCACTGAATTTTTCAGGTTTTTCTGCAGCAGGATTGACATGGCTCACATGTCCAACAGGTTGTCTAGCCACAGAGGAAGTAACACCTTGGCTAGCCACAGCGGCTGCCATATTAAGCCCAGAGGCTGAAGCAAGTTGGCCAGCCGAAGAGGCTGCCACTGCACTTTGGCCAGCCACGGGGGCTGCCACAATATTCTGGCCAGCCGAAGAGGCTGCCATATTCGGATCTACTGTGTTTGGACTGTTTTCCATATCCACAGAGTCGAATTTGTTTTAAGACTATTACAAATAATTTGTTTGGTTACTGTGTTCTTACAAATGATTTTGAACAGCAGTAACAGCAGTAAATACAACACGGTTGTTACAATAATCAACAATACAAGAGTAATAATAATGACAGGACAAAAACAGCAGGTGTGAAGAACAGATCAGGAACAAAGGCAGTGCAAAGAGTTCCGAGGCTTGTTGATGCGGCAACAATCTCCTTAAAACAAATTCGTCCCCTACCGAAATGGTGCAGTAGAACGTGAGACGTTTGTTTCCCAGGATGCAACGGAAATAAGCGACAATGGGCCCACCAGAATCGGCTTCAACGAACCAAGATGTATTCGAACTCTTCTACAGAAAACAGCAAAGCAATTTTTTTTCTCTAGCTTCTCCCTTGTGAAAAAACGTAAAACATTCACTACTTAAAACAAAATAAACACACCAATTAAAAACACATTAGTGGGAGACCTTTCATTTGAAGTAACCACTAAATTAATTAATAGAGTTAATTTGAGTGTTATGGAACTTCAAAAGGCTTGGAAAAAATGAAGAGGCTTGCAAAAATTGGCTGGGCCGAGCCCGCACAATTTGGTCCGGCATTCGTGTACGCAGGATGCGCGGGCGCACACGAGCCAAGCTTGTTCGGATTTTGATTTGCACCCCCCCCCCGCGCACGTAGAGAGAGCCTCTATCCTTACAACTCTTACCCATCTACATATGAGCAATCATATATAAGCATAATATTCCCTCTATAGCTTTCCCATATGGGACAAGCTTACTTTTCTTTATTTTCCAACACCAATGGGTGAACTTTGAGCAACAATTTCTCATTCACCCAAGCACCATTTTAAGCATATGAATATACCATTTCGAAGTACTCACGGAGGAGTATCCGAATCATTCAATAACAACCACTAACACGAAGTGGACCATGCTTAAAATTGAGCCTCAAAATGCTTATGAATAAGCATTTTCCAACAGAACCGGCATCAAAATGTCTTTCCTGAATTATCAATTATTGCTAAAGAGGTGCTGGCAACACCTGTTTTCACCGTTGCGGTTGAGCAAGCCTTCAGCTTAGGAGGCAATATTTTGGAAGCGAGAAGATCTTCATTACATCCAATCACTTTAGAAGCAATAACATGTGTGGATGATTGGACCCGAGCTGATCTGAGGTAACAAGAAAATGCCCCCGATGACTTTGAAGACTTGTTCGACAATGCATCTGCAAGTGCAAGCGGAACGAGAGCTGAAGGATCAACATGCACTGATAATGATGATGATTTTTCAGTGAATAATTATAAATTATAATGGGAAACTATCTTAAAAATGTAATTGAACTATGTAAGCTTTGATTCCTCTCACCATTGGATGATACATATGCAACTTAAGTTTTTAAAAATTTAAGTTTAAGCTCTTTAATTTTAATTTTAATTTAATGTAATCTAAATTCAAATTCATAATTTTAAATAATTTTTTTAATCTCATTTTTTTTATAAAAAAAATCATTATTAAAATTTTTTTAAAAAACCGAATGGAACCGGAACTGAACGGTTCGGTTCCGATTCCGGTTCCACAAAAGCGTGGAACCGAAATCGAACCGGAATTATCCGGTCCGGTTCTGGTTCCACACTTGTGGAACCAGGAATCGGCCGGTTCGGAACCGAACCGGACCGGTGGCCAAGTCTACTTGCGGGATAGAAATATACCTAAAAGGCATACATAGCCAATTATTAGAACTTGACCTTAATGAGTTCGATTTAATTTAATTAATATACACATACAGTTAATTGGTTTAAATTTGAATATATTTACATGACCAACAAAGAGATTTTGAATAAATTAACGTTCTAGGTTAATAATTAGTAATAACAACCCAATTGAATGAAAAATGACTGGACACATTTCGTGCATGCTTAGGTGAAGACGTGAAGTTGCAACCCTAGGTCTTTCTATCTTATAAGATTTCTTCAAAAAAAATGTTATTTGATTTTTATTTTTTTTCCAGTTAAATCATCAAATTAATTCTTCTTCTCAACAGTTTAGTTTAAGTTAAATATGTTAGTCTTGGTATTAATAAAAGAAATATTAAATCCCTGTGAGTTCGACATTCGACTTTTTGTCACTCTATTATTTGTTCGATATGTGCGCTTGTGTGTTAGATTTATAAAATCACGATCTATGCAAGCAAGCTGGATACTATAATTCTCCCCCTCCAACTGCATCTGAAATGATTGTCATTTGAAAACTATCATGACTATGTCTCTGCACAGCTCTAACTTATCCCAAGTAACCACTTTTATTAACATGTCGGCTGGATTCTGTAAGGTTTTGGGTTAGCTTGGAAGTATTCATGTGACTGGAATTTAAAATTTTCTTCCAAAACCATTTTAAGGATCGTGGTTATGTCGTTGTTGATGTAAACAAATATACTAATAAATTAATCTATATTAATTTAAATATGCATGCAATTAATTTTTTTTATCAACATAAATAAAATTCAACAATAATAAAACATACCTGAATGTGTTTATTATTTTTCTTGAGCCTTTTTGATTTTTCTTCAGGAATTTTCCCTCGTAGTAGTGCACCAAGCGTTGCACCTCTACTTGGCACACTAGAACTCGTCTACGAACAAATCACTCCCACTTTGAGAACTTAAAAACCTTTTGTTTCGTGGATGTTGAAGTCTTAGATTCAATATCTAAAAACCAAGCTTTCTGTGAATTATTCTTGTAACAAATAGGGATCAACTTAGAGAGAGAGCGCTTGTGTGTTTCAGCCAAGGAGGAAATCTTGTCCCCTTGGCCGAATTTTAACCCATTTAAATAGATGGATATTGTTTCAATTGTATCATAATATAATAAGGATAATTCAACAACTTTTCAAATCAAATTTGGTCTCTTTAAGATTCATTCCCAAATAATAATTAGGAAACTTAACTAAATAAGAATTTATTATTAAATAAAAAATCCTTATTTAATCAATATTAGGACTCAAATTAATTTGGGTGCTAGTCCACTAAATTAAGGTCCAATAGATTAAATATTATTTTGGCTCAATAATTAATTAACCATTAATTAATTTTAATTAACTATTAATAAATTATATTTATTTAATATAAATATCAAATATTATTTAAACAACTAAATCTAATTTTATATTTTCGAAATATTCTGAATATCCTAATCTTATTAGGAAATCCTATTTTAGTTGAAAATCTAATTTTCATATTAATTTCCAAAATAATCATTTATCAACCCTTAATAAACATCCTTAAATTTGTAACATAGACGAGAACTATATTTATGCGACCATCCTAGGTTCATTATCAAGTAGCAACGAGATGATATTAACTCTTTGATATTTCATCTCTATGATATCCCGCCGACCATGGGTAAACACCTAGCAACATGTCATGTGTAGGAGCGAAGCAGGATTTCTCGCCATGCCTATGACATCGACGACCACGACACTGTTGAGCTTGTAGCTCGTAAAGAGTACGGATAGTCCCACAGGGGAACTAATCGAAGAATAATGGAGTCGCCACCCAGTATAATGCAAGGTCTGACCTTAAATTTGGTTAGGTTCGGAATGACCCCTTACTGATGCAAGTATAATATCCACACTTAATAGAGGATCCACATGTCTTATAATGGAACCACACACATGAGCAGTTTATATCATACACAACGCAATAATTTAGAGAATTACAAAATTATCAAAGTAGTAACAAAACACGAATTAAACATATCTTTCCGGCCCGGCTTCGTGGATATATCTTTTTATGTCCGACCAGACATACTGGATGTCTGGTCAGATTTTTTTTATTCAAACTAGACAAATCAGAAACACATAATAATATCTAGGATAAGCCATGAGAACATCATAAACAACTATATCAACAGTAAAACAATGAATAAATAAGTATTTTTTATTTATTTATTCACTGTTTTGTAAGATTAGCCGGGACACTGAGTTGTAAGATTCAGAATTGTGTTTTGGGAGGCACCAGACATGACGCTACCTCGGGGCCCCCGAGTTGTTATTCTTTTCGGCTTTTGCGTGGAGTATGTGCTAAGTCACCTCCATTTTGCTAACTTTGCTTTGCTCCATTTTTGTTTTTCGTTGATGCCCGGCAAGGGGATGCCCGCGTCGGGATCCGCAGAGCCTCAGAGGTTGAAAATCTTCCCTCGTGTAAGTCTCAAATGTTCCACCAGCTCGGGGTTGGATTCGTTTCGCCGAGTCTGTATTGTTCCACCAGCTTGGGGCTGGATTCGTTCCGCCGAGTCTGTATTGTTCCACCAGCTCGGGGCTGGATTCGTTCCGCCGAGTCTGTTTTGTTCCACCAGCTCGGGGCTAGATTCGTTCCGCCGAGTCTGTATTGTTCTACCAGCTCGGGGCTGGATTTGTTCCGCCGATGCATAGTTTCGCCAGCTCAGGCCTAGACTCGTTCCGCCGAGGCTACTAATCTCTTCAACCTCGGGGTCGGGTTACGTCCCACCGAATGCCTAACTTCGGTCTAAAGACAAATCATATGAAGACATTGGGGATGACCTGAGTTAGCACCAGAGCAGTTTTTTACATGATTTTTAAGGCCAACCACCTGACAGCCGAACAACACACTTCTGATTTTTTGTAGTTCCCGGCACCAACTCATACACTCGTTGGAACCGAGAACTAGGGGACATATGTTGATGGGGAATTCTGTAACTAGGATATTCAAACAGTTCAGCAAGGGCAAAGAAGGAACTTCCATCTTTGGAAAGTCAGACGGCCAGATGTATAGGTCAGTTCTCAGGCAGTACGAGAATCCGAGCACCTCTTCCTCGAATTTGGCACAGATTTCAAAAACCGACAACATCATAGCCGAAGCCGACCACAGTAGACCGACAGCTCGGTTTGATTTTGCCTTGCCCCCTGAAACAAGCCGATGTGTTCAGATATTTTGGGTCAGGGCGGAAACAGCTTGGGAAGCTCGGCGGATCACTTGGCCGACCTCTTGAAGACCAACGTGGATTCAAAGTAGTTGGATTTTTCCTTCCAAAATCAACTTTCACATTCAAAATCTAACAGGTTGTCATCATTAATGAAAAGGCGTGACGGTGTACTTTTACGGCGTGATGTGACGGAAATCAGAGGGTAGGCTTTGCTTTCGGCGATGGCAGATTGGGGAAGAGAACTTGTCAAATCACCGGAAACCCGCAGACCTGCAGTGCTGGCGTCACAAAGATATGTGGTTTGGCACCGGGCAGGTTTAGGTGTACCTTCTTTGGAAGAGGTGAAGAGGTTATATCGTTTGAAGTCTAACCCAAAGACCCACTACGGTTGGTATTACCTCTCTGCTTATGAGAGTTCGTCCAACGTTGTCCAGAAACTCCCCGACTCTAACAAGAATTTCAAGGATCTTTGGTTCTGGGCTACTGGGGATTGAGGTCGGGTCCTGAGATCGTTTGAGGAGGACGTCTCGGTTCCGGACATCTTCAGGGCGGGAGGTTAGGAGTTTAATACCCCTATTTTTTCTTATTCTCGTTCTTAGTTTCTTAGGTTTCTAACTTCTCTGATTCCTCCCAGCTTGTTGGCGGGATGCTCCCAAGGTTTCTCGTCAGGTCCGGAGGCGGGTATATTGGGCTCGGGGGTATGCTGCCCACTGGAGGAAGTTGGTTAATGACGCAGCCTTTGTTGAGTCGGGCCTTACTCGGACTGTCCCTTCGGAGGCCTCGGGTCGGATAGGTAGATGTTTGCTGACTGTTTTAGTTTGACTTCTCTGTTTGTTTTATAGTGTTTGATGTCTTTGTTATATGCTCGGGTCCTGATTTCCTTCTCCCCCCTTTTTTGTAGGCATGTCAAAGAGGCCGAAGTTTCTTGAGAAGTTGGCTGGTACTATGAAGAAGGCCGGTCATGTGGAAACGGGAACTTCCCCGGCACAGCCTGAACCTGCTGCGAGGCTGGGAGGGTATCTCAGGGGAAAGTTCAGCCGGCTGCTCGGGGTCTATCTTCTCCTGGTGTGCAGTCATCGGGGTCTGCTCGTCTCATCAGTCCGCCGAAGCCTTTTAGGAAAAGGAGGCGTCAATTTGGGGCCGAGGAGGCTGAGTTGGGGGGGAGGAGGAGGAGCCTGTCCCGGGCAAGAAGAAAGATGTCCGTCGGGGGAAAAAATCTTCCGAGGGTTCTACTAAGAAGCGGAAAGGTTCCGTGATCCTCGGGGTGGATGACTTGGGAGAAGGCATCTGGGAGGCTACTTCCCATTTTGTGCCGGCTTTTAATGAATTGGCCGAAGTGATTCCCCCGAGGGAGGTTTCGAGATATGAGGATATCTCTCCTGAAGCTGTGGTGACCGAAATGAGCTCTCAAATGGCAAAGGTAGTTTTTTATATCCTTTTTTATGATTTCGGTTCTTGGTCTTCTTCATCTCATATCTTGACTTTCTTTGTTTTCGTGCAGGCCACTTACCTCATGGCGAAGAATAAAGACCTCCTTCTGAGTCTATTGTCCAAGGGTGGTCAGGCCCAGAGACTTCAGAATCGCCTTACAGAAGTGGAGGCTAAACTGGCTGATCGGGAGGAGGTGATAAAGAACCTTGAGTCGACCGCAATTGAGAATTTCAAAACAAACAAAGCTCTTAAGGCTGCTGCCGCGTTGGAGCGAAAACTTGCCGACTCTGCTAGGGAGGATTTGAAGGCTGCCCAATCTTTCTAGCAGACCCTAATCATACTACTCAATGTTTCAGTCAACATTGTCTCATATTATATAGTGCCCTAGTAGACATGGCCCACCAATCTATACACAACTAGTTCTTCCTAAATAAGGCAACTAAGTATTTGGATATAGATAAATCACCTACAAATACAGAGGTATAATCCAAGTACAATATAGATTACACTCAATCCTGGATATCTAGACACTCCTAATTCAGTCCTTACTTTGTTACCCTTTCCTAAATAGGATTGGAATATGACACTTTCAAGGAATCTTAAACCGACTAAAATGCCACTTCACAACCTATAATAGGAGAGGGGGTTCAAGAGATTGACCCATTTAAGTTTTGACTCCCACACTCGAGTTTTCAAAGCACATATAATTCCCTAAACACTAGCTTACCGCCCTTACGACAATCTACTAAGATAAAGGTAGCCATTTGCCTTGCTCTTCTCTTTCTTTCTGCTCGTCATTGTCACTGACTTGAGCGTCGGAGTGCCTACGGCATCGACCACACCAGTGGATAATTGCTCCGTATTCATTTTGTCTTTTTTTTGCAGGACGATTGGTGCCCCCAACATATAAATTCTCGATTGTAGGGTGAAAGTGAAATTCAGTGCCTACATACAAATATAGCAAGAATGAAAATATTATAAAATACACATATTTTAAGAACCAAAAAAATTATATGTCTATAAATATGAAAAATGGTTTGATGATTTTCCTTTATTCTTATTTATTCTCTTTTAATTATAATTCATAGACCAAGGTGTAATAATTTGATTTCATCATCTCTCTACCTTGCATCATTTTAATGCTTAACAATTGTACATCTTAGCCCTGACCGCAGTTCAGTCCGAACCGCGAACTGGACCAGAATCAAATCAATCAACGGTTTGACGATTTTGAATTAAACCAAACCATTAAATGATCGGTTCGGTTCCGGTTCTTCAAAATTTAAGAACCGAATCTCAAATCGAACCGTCGAACCGAAAAAAATTATTAATTAGTCAAGATAATATTTAAATTAATATTTAGTAATTTATACTTTAATTAATAAAAAATTAATTTATCAAGGTATTGTTAATTTTTTTTTCCAAAAATATTTAACTTAATATTGTGTATTATGATTATATAAATATTACCCAATTACTAAATTACGAATTATCATTATTCTATGTATTTGTTTAACTAAAATAAATTCATGAATGTTTAACATTCGTGTCATATTTTATAAACGACTCATAATTTAGTCATTGATATATTAATGAGATTATTAATTTATATATCAATAAAATAAATTATGTATATAATAAAATAAAATTACCAAACCCGCACCATACCTGCCGCGGGTTTTAATTTTCATTACAAAACCCGCACCCGTATATAAAAATAAATTATCAAACCCGCACTGATACCCATCGGATATTTTACGGGTTTTTAAAATATTGAATTCTCTTACTCTCTTAATAATACAATCCTTTTAATTAAACATTGACACTTTTTCATAATAACAATATATATATATATATATATATATATATATATATATATATATATATATATATATATATTTTAATGTTTGCAAATTATGACATATAAATAAAAGTTTAAAATATTTTAACAAAATAACGTCAATTCATATATAACAGTTACATCTATGAATCATTAGATGAATATCCTTCATTTTGTTAAATTCATATCATCCAAATTATTGAACCATGACCAAAAGTAATTCAAAAATATTAGGAGAGAACAATTCAAAAATTATAAGTTAGTGAGTCATTTTATATGAGAGATTTTTTTTCCCTAAAGATATAAAACAAAAAAAAGAATTAAACTTGCGGGTAGTGGATACCCGCAGTGGGTATCTGCTGGTTTTGCTTATTACCAAACCCGCAGTGAGTTTTATTTTAAATTACCAAACCCGTACCAAACCAGCTTAAATATTTACCAAATCCTACTCATTGGGGGTGAATTTTTACGGGTTTGTGGGCGAAATTGCCATCCCTAGTATTTAGCGATAAAAATTTTCGACACCAAAGGGTTGACCTTTTGTGTTGAATAGACGCTAAAGGTGATATAATATTAAAAAATATATATTATTTTATTACCTTTTGCGTCGAACATTTCGATGCTAAATGGTATAAGAAATTATTATTACAAATTAATTTCAAACTAATTTCATTACAAAAGTAATTAAATTTGTTAAAAAATTATTACGAATTTGTTATTAAGAAAATTATAATAATGATATTTTTATTGATATAAAAAAATTACAAAATTTATCATAAAAATAAAATAAAATAATAAGCAAAATGATAAAATATAATTTTCTATATATTTTCTCCATCTTCACTTTCATATATTTTCATCTTCACTATCTTCATTTTCACCATTTCTTCATCTTCATATTCCCCTACCAAAAAAAATATAAAAAATAGATATTAATATAAAATATAAAAAATCAAACACACTTAAAGAAAAAAGAATTTTAGAGAGTAATTAAATTTGTTATAAAAATTATTACGAATTTGTTATTAAGAAAATTATAATAATGATATTTTTATTGATATAAAAATAAAATTACAAAATTTATCATAAAAATAAAATAAAATAATAAGCAAAATGATAAAATATAATTTTCTATATATTTTCTCCATCTTCACTTTCATATATTTTCATCTTCACTATCTTCATTTTCACCATTTCTTCATCTTCATATTCCCCTATCAAAGAAAATATAAAAAAAATAGATATTAATATAAAATATAAAAAATCAAACACACTTAAAGAAAAAAGAATTTTAGAGAGGAAGTAAGAGTATGAGAGAAAGAAAATGAGAATAAGAAAAATGAAAGAGAAAATGAATTTATAGGAAAAAAATAACTTTAGCGATGAAATAGGCTTTCGTCGCTAAATGTCCTAAAATAGCGGGAATTATTTCCGTTAAAATTTTGATCTTTAGCGTCGAAATTTTTGACTTTTAGCATCGAAATTTTGTCTGTAAATGTCAAAATTTTAAATCTAATTTTATTAGGGTAAAAATTCAAATTTTAGAAAGCCCAAATTCGAAAAATTGAAATTTACCCTTTAACATCGAAATATTTGACTTTTAGCGTAAAAAATTCATCGCTAAATATCAAAATTTTAAATCTAATTTTATTAGTAATAAATTCAAATTTTAGTAGGGGAATTCAAAAAATTTAAAATTAATCTTTAGCGTCGAAATTGATATTCGACGCGAAAGAGTTGACTCTTTAGCATCCAAAGATATTTCGACGCTAAAGAGTGGAACATTTACCGTCAAATTTTGTTTCGACGCTAAAAGGTCCACCCTTTGGCATCGAAAAGTTTTTGGACGCTAAAAGGTCAACCTTTTAACGTCGAATATTAATTTCGACATTAAAAGGTCCATCATTTAGCGTCGAAAATTTATTGGACTAAAGGGTCTACCTTTTTGTGTCGAAATTTAAATTCGACGCTAAATGGTTTATTAGCGTCGAAAAAATTTTCGACGTCAAATATTTGGACGTTAAAAGTCTCTTTTATTGTAGTGCAACGAGACCTACTCAAAGGCTCGCAGAGCCCAATATGTTAGTACCGAATACGAGTTATATTCTCGTATCCGTTAATTGAACAGTCACATACGGTTCCTACCATCTATATATGAAGTATCCTCATCAAGTGCCACGTGTAAAGTTGGTATGCATGTACCAAAATTTGATCACAATTGCTCTACATGGTAACTAATTTATCCCATCAAAGATACTAATAGCCTATCAAAAAACAAAGCATTATTGCACGTGGGCCCAGAGCAATTAAAATAAACTGACATACGTCAGCATAGTGATATCATCATGTCCAATATGATTCTGCCACGTGGCAAACGAAGCACCTTCATCGTATCGCTACCCGGAAAGTGTCCACGAAGCAACAGCAATAAGAGAAAAAAAGTAAATATTTAGAAATAATATTTTATAATATTTTGGCCATTTTTTTTCTATATATAAAGAAATCTTGCCTAACGAGCATAGCCTCTCTCATTGTTACATTCTTTTTCGCTGCCATTTCCACCCACTCTAGTAGCAAAATGAACTACCCTGGAAACCCTAACCCTAACCCTAATAATGGCAGTTACTTTGCTGATCATAATATTGGTCATCATCATCATCAACATCAATCATCAGATTTTGAGCTATCAGATTACCTCATATTTGATGATGCTGATCATCATCATGGCTTTAATGACGATTTCTATTCAGATAAGATGATCAAGGATGGCTCATCAAGTGGTGCAACATCAGAAAATAGTAACACTAACAAGCAAGTGACATATATTTATCTTTCACATATGCCCATTTTATTATTGTTTTTTTATATTGTTTTTGTTAGTAGTATATAGCATTAATTTTCAATTATGTGATGATATTATAATTTATAGAAAAAATCAAAATGGCATGAAGAAAATGAAGATGGAAGGGGACAAAAAGTTGCATTTAGAACAAAATCAGAGCTTGAAGTTATGGATGATGGATTCAAATGGAGGAAGTATGGGAAGAAGTCAGTCAAGAACAGCCCAAATCCAAGGTAATTAATTAATTTAATGAAGTTTAATTAATTAAATGATTAGTTTATTTTGAGTTTAGATTAGTTATATATTGCTTTATAAAAATGTGAAAAGAATGCTTGTTCACAAATTGATGATTATATAAATTATATGAGCTACCATGGGTGACTGAAACTTTGTTGATATTATAAATATTTATTTCCACTTGCATAATTGCATGTGTGTGTTGGATATACATGGGATCTCATAATTACTTAATGGACCCCATGACCAGCTTCAATTTGATGATGAGTTTTGGCTGTTTATAATTTATATTGCCATTTTACAGTACAATCACTATTCACAACAATAATATTAATTATGGATCAATGGATGGGGGTTTTGATTTATGAATCCATATGATCATTGGGTGCTAGTCAACTTCACTTAACATAATTAATGACCACATTAGGATTTATAATAAGCTTCAACATGTATGATGAAAAAATGTCTATGGTTTTATCTAAAACACTGATATTAATTCTAGAATTATAAATAAAAACAAAAGCTTATTGTTAGATTATAATATTTACTTATTCATTATTTAAAATGCACAAATTTCATGTATATCTCCTAGCAAATTTTTTTTTAAGGGAAATTGTTAATTATATACTCAATGTTTTGCATGTTATCAAAAATACATAAATCTTGTAACTTTGTATAGAAGTTCATCCAAAGATTACAAAGTGTATCATTAGAAAACATCAACTTATTTTTTATCAGATATATACCCAATATTTGATACATGTTTCAATCGTATACCTAAATTTGATATAAATTTGATACATTTTTACAATCTTTAGGTGGATTGGTGAACATAATTTCAGGAATTATATATTTTTGATAATGTGTCAATCTTTGAGTATACGATTGATAATTTTCCTTTTTCATTATTTCATCCCTAAAAGATAGTTTGATTGACTTAACCCTAGGCAGTGGAAGCAAGAAGTCACATATTCAAGTCCAAAGGAGAGACATTTAATTCGAGTTTGGGTGGGACGGGAGTGCAATAATATTCAAAAAAGAAGTTATAGACACCATACATAGATTAGACATGGAAGTACCTAGCTAGTCTTGTCGTGTAAGCCTATTGTCTCCATGCACGCTTCTGCACTATAAGTTCTTCCCTAAGAGATAATGAGAAGAGAGAAGAGAGAAGAGAGAAGAGAGAAGACAAATTATTATCTCTCACATCTTAGAACAGAAATAGGGCAAACAATTCGCAAACATTAGTGAAGAAGCATCACCAACCACACACAATACAAACAAAGCAAAGAGATAAAACGATAGTAATGTGTAGGTAAGCAATATGGCCACCTGTGACGCAGTGTAATGAGATCAAGTTCCGTACAAGCAATAATAGAACATACCACAAAACTATAACAGAAAATTAGATTTAGATTACTCATAAATATAAGTGATTCAATAATTCTTCTATTGGACAAAACCATCGAAAGATTTTGATCCTTTCGTTCGGCATATTCGAATTATTCCACCACTAGGTTTTGATTATTATGGTTTATCTCTAACATCATTTGTTCTAATCAATGTTTAGGTATCCGACTCAAAAGACTACCCTATTGAGAGGAGTGACCTATCCTATTTATAAATTCAAGCGATTCATCTTTATTAGACAATATTAGAAACAATTCAATAAGTAATATATTAAAAGTTAAGATAATTAAGAACTACGATTAGAAATAGATTAGATTGACTTTGAAAATATCTTTCCTCTATCATCTACAAATATTTACTCTACCATTATTAACTTTTGTAGCATTGTTTAGATAAAACGACACTCAGACTTTCAAAGTTTGTTCACTGTATACACAGACCCCCTTAATTTAAAATATCTTGAGTCACTTATAAAAGTATTCTTAACACTTATTTACATGCTAATTATTATTTGACCTATCTAAAAGTTTAATCTTGAAGGTGGGTCTAAACAATAGTATTTAAACCGTAACATTTCCCAACACAAGTTGCACAATTTTCTTTATGTTAATGATAATTTAATTTCTTTTTAGAGATTGGAATACAAGACAATTAGGTCAAAATGCTCTTATACATTTAAATAAAGTAATAGCTCAGCAGAATAATATTTTTTAAAAAGTAAATAATAAGTGTAATCCCTGATGATTACTAGTTAATTTCAATAAATAAAATTGTTTAAGATGAAGTTAATCAGGGTGAGATTAGTTTATATTAAGTAAACAAATTTAGTTTTAATCAGCTATATATTCAATGTAAGATTATTGGGTACGAATTAAACTTATGAAATATAAAAAATGCAGCTTGTCCATTTTTTAAGCTTATCCTCTTGGATGATAGCGATGCTAGCTAACTAGAGGTGCTCAAAACTAGGGCATTAGGGGTTGTTTGTGAAAGCTACTTATAATAGCAAGTGGGTTTATGAAATTGACTACCACTTGTTGGCCTAATTTTTAAATCTTCAAATTATTTTTTAGATTTTATATTAAAGAAAAAATAGAATACACATTACATGAAAAATAATAATAATAATAATAAAGATGGAGTCATGCATATGATTCCAAAATTTGGGATATGAGGCAAACAAATGAAGATTTTTTTAAAGTAGGGTTTTGATTAAATTAACTCAAATTGATATTTTAGCTTCTTATTTTTCTCAAAGTTCAAATTTGGGTGGCTAATTAGAAAAACTGCCCTGCTAGTGTGTATAAATTGATCGAGTCTAAATTGTCAAAAAATTGCTATCACAGAAAAATAAAATAAATGCAAATTGATTATTTCCTTTTTTTTTTTTAATCAGTTGCATAATTTGAACACATTGATATGATGTTTTCTTTCTTTCTTTCTTTGTTTTTTGTTTTGCCAGTTGGTAATTTTTAATTAACTTGAATATTAGTTATGCTTATTGTTATTATAATATGCAAGCAGGAATTATTATAAATGCTCAAGTGGAGGATGCCAAGTGAAGAAGAGAGTGGAAAGAGACAGTGAAGATTCAAGCTATGTGATAACAACATATGAAGGAACCCACAACCATGAGAGCCCTTGTGTCATTTTTGACTATTACAATCATCATGATCAACAACTAATGCCCCAAAATGCCTGGACTTTGCAACCTTCTTCTTCTCCTCTATCTTCTTCTTCTTCATAAAAAAAATATATATGTGAGCTTCTAGTTAATTTGATGGATCCCACAACGGATCGTATGTTTATTTTTATTGGTGGGCGCATCCTTATCGACCATTAGTAAAAAAAAAAAAAAAAAAATTAGGATTCAGTGTTGGACATTGAATCAACTGTTTAGATTTATCTAATATGGATATCATATGTCTCATTTATCTATTGACAGTTGATCAAATGTTCAACACAAATTGAACCCAGTATTAGATCCTAATTCCAAAAATAAAACCTCCAAATTAATAAAAATGCAGGATCCAGTTTCTTAAGCTTTATCTACCAAAAAAGATGAAAAATTTCCAAAACTATGGTGCTTTATATGTTTCTGATGGAGATCGACTCCATGAAACTTCAAAAATTGGACTGGCTAGGCATGTATACATAGTTTAAATATTGATATTATGATATGATTGTTGGGATGACATTGGTTGATGCATTTAAATTTAACTTGGGTTTATATGTAATTATTTGGATGCAAAGACTTTGTCCAAGGCATTTCCAATTATAGGAATAATTAAGGGCAACATGTTTTTGCTCGGATTCATAAATAAAAATGCGGATCCGAATTTATATTTTTAGGATCCATACTGATCCAGATTCAAGTGAATCTGAAATTCGAATATACGGATCTGCCACTACTACAAAATATATTTTGTGTCGGTTCTAAAAGACTTTTTATGACGGTTTTTGAACCGTTATCTTATGCAGGGTCATAAAATATCTCAAGTTTTTTTTTAAAAAATGTATTTTTTTATGTCGGTTCTTAAAAAACTGTCATAAGTGACGATTCTTAACAAAAACATCATCTTTTTCGTTGTATTAAAAAATATATTGTGGGACCTACCATGAACCACATCTAACAAACCACATGTGGGTGTGGGTGTGGGTGTGTGAGCGTGTGCGCACGTGTCTGTGTGAGCGCGCGCGCCTGTGTGTGTAATGTACCTAAATATTATTATTATTATTATTATTATTATTATTATTATTATTATTATTATTATTATTATATTATTATTATTATTATTATTATTACAAATCGTCATAAAAATGGAGTTTTTAAGGGTTCACATTTTGTAAGTTTTTTTAGTGTTGAGATTTAATTTTGTGTTTTGAAACATGTTATTAGGTAATAACCATTATCTTTTGATTTAAAAAATAATGACATTTATTTAATAATCCCACACAGAGCATCTTTCACCATTTATTATTGATAACCTTGTTGATATTATCTGAAGCATGTGGTTTAACATTGTGAATCCAATTTTTAATATCTAAAAATGATAAGAAGTAAAATTTATAACGGTGAAAGCAAAATTTAAATTAATTAACCAATAAATTGAAATATAAATCAAATATAAAAAAAAAATATGTACTTGAATGAAATGGAGCATGAATCTGCATAAATAAAACAAAGAAATGAACTGGGATGACACTGAGTTGTTTTAAATTTACATTATGTTTTTTTAATCCTAAGTAATTTTTTTTAAAAAATAAGAAAAAAATTTAGTTACCACCAGGCTATGATATATTTATTATTAAAAAATGCATTGAATATATATACATACACACAGTGTGTGTAATGCACCAAACCATCATTAATTATTTTATAATAATAATAATAATAATAATAATAATAATAATAATAATAATAAAATAATAATAATAATAATAATAATATAATAATAATATAATAATAATATAAAAACGATGACGGTTATTATAAAAACAATAATCATTTTACTAACAAAAGATGACAATTAATATAAAAACCGTCATAAATTCTAAGAGTAAAAAGACAACGGTTTTTATAAAATTCGTCATCTTTTGTTATAATTAAAAAATTATGACGATTTTATGGAAAAATCATCATAAATACTAAAATAAAAAATTTTAAAAAAATTATGACCGTTTTATGGACAAACTGTCATAAATAATTAAAACATAAGATAATGGTTTTTATAAAAACCGTCATGTTTTTGTTATATTTAAAAAATTATGATGTTTTATGGAAAAACCGTCATAAATACTAAGGGTAAAAAAATGACGGTTATTATAAAAATCGTCATTTTTAGTTATATTTAATTTTTTTTACAATTTTATGGAAAAACTGTCATAAATACTCAAATAAAATATTATGGTTATTATAACAACCATCATCTTTTGTTTCTAATGATTGTTTTTGCTAAAACCATTGTAAATTTCCCGTCATTAAAAATAAGTTTTGTAGTAGTATGGATTTAAGTGAATCCAAAAATCGAATATACGAATTCAGATATAAAATAAGAAAAGTGGTAAAATATTATTTTTATCTATGATTTTTGATAAGTGCGATTTATACCCACATTCTTACCTTATTATTTTATTAGGTTTCATGTCATTTAATGTATTTTGTAGTTTTTTTGTGATTTAGTAATATGAAGCATTATAACATGGTTCTTAGGGCAAATGGACTTATTTTGGGAGCTTAAGGCTGCAACAAAAGCACGCGAGAAGGTAAAATACTAAAAAACACTCATCCTGGAAAATAAGGTGGCTTCGCGATGCCACTTCAGAGTCGCGACACCCCTCCAGCATCAAGACATACAATTTCCCGAGATTCTGGCGTGGCGACTCCACTTCTTGCGTCGCGACGCCCCAGAAGAATTTCAGAATTTTAAGAAATCAATATTATACAAG
>SKCR01029374.1:0-97097 GCA_019454045.1 Zanthoxylum bungeanum | reverse complement strand
CATTGCAACAGGTGCTCGGGTACTGAACCTAATCTTTATTTAATTGAAGACGTGTTACTTTCATTTGTTGGTTGATCTCATTATTTATTTGTAAATGGGTTTTAAAATATATAAAATTGAGTCAATTTGTGTGTTTCAGATTGAGAGTTGTTTGCTCCAGTCATTTTAATTTTTCTTCATTTTCCATTGCCATTGCAAAAGTTTTTCCTTCAAAGAAAAATTCAGCATATAAGATGTATCATGGACTTGAGCTGCCTCTGGTTTTACTTGTGTTTCCGTTGATGGGCCTGGCCTATAACTTGAAACTTTGTTAAAAATAATTATTTCAAAATTAATCTTAGTTATATAACGAGGTATTATATGTATTGCACATTCAAGGTTTAAAAATTTCTTTAAATGTTTTTGTCATGTGAATGACCCTGGATTCGACTGATTTCTGCACACTGAACAATGTAGGCTCTGAAGCTTGAGGAGTTTGGTCTGAGTGGATCTGATGCTGAAAATGTGTGTTATTTACGAGATTTAGCTGATGCAAATAGGCTTGTAAACGTTATGCAATCTTGTGTTGGTGGTAACGCTGTTGTCATTGGTGGCGGCTATATAGGAATGGAATGTGCAGCATCTCTGGTGATCAATAGAATAAATGTCACCATGGTTTTTCCAGAGGCACACTGCAGTAAGTACTCCTCTGATGGCGCACAAATATACTAGGGATGTCTGAACTCTGAACATGTTGTGGAAATCAAAATAAACTTCTATATTGGCAGAAGAATACTTACAAGCTACTTTTATTGGTTTTTGGTGTCTTTCAGTGGCTCGACTATTTACTCCTAAGATTGCTAGTTATTATGAAGAATACTACAAGTCAAAAGGAGTGAATTTCGTCAAAGGAACTGTATTGTCATCATTTGAAATGGACTCTAATGGGAAGGTAAATCTCTTGCTGCTTTGAAATCTGGAGAGAACTTCTGTTTGATTGTTTGGCAGTATTAATTGATTGACTAATGAATTTTTACTGAAAGTTTCCTCGTGGTTGGAGCACCAGAACATTGAAGTTGATATTTGTGCAAAAATTTCCAATGCTACCACTAGAATGGCAACTTGGATTCCTTGTCATCTGTAATAAAATATTAAACTTCTTGAATATTGGCATTTATTTTTATTAGAAGTGTATTTCTTTAAATAGCGAGATTGACTGTAATCAATTTGGGAATAAGACATGTTATGTAAATCTTAATGCCAACTAAATTACTGATCAATTCATTCACAGGTTGTGGCCGTTAATCTTCGGGATGGAAGTCGGCTACCTACAGACATGGTTGTAGTGGGAATTGGAATTCGTCCAAACACAAGTCTTTTTGAAGGACAACTAACTTTGGAGAAAGGTGGGATAAAAGTAAATGGACAGTTGCAGTCGAGCAACAGCTCAGTCTATGCAATTGGAGATGTTGCAACATTTCCTCTCAAACTATTGGGTGAAACTCGTAGGCTTGAGCACGTCGACTCAGCACGAAAATCTGCAAAGCATGCAGTTGCTGCTATAATGGAACCAGACAAAACAGGCGAATATGACTATATGCCATTCTTCTATTCCAGAGTTTTCGCATTGTCATGGCAGTTTTATGGGGACAGTGTTGGGGAAGTAGTCCATTATGGGGATTTCTCGGGAACTATATTTGGGGCTTATTGGGTAAACAAAGGTCATCTAGTTGGATCTTTTCTTGAAGGTGGAACCAAGGAAGAGTATGAAGCCATAGCAAAAGCCACGAGGTTTCAGCCGGCTATTGAAGACTTGGATGAGCTGGAGAGGCAGGGTTTGGGATTTGCTTTAGCAGTTAGTCAGAAGCCAGTGCCGTCGACCCCAGCTGATGGAAAAAGGGGTCCTGGCCTTGTTTTAGAGAGAGCGTTGTATCCTTGGCACGCAACAGCTGGTGTTGTTATCGCTGCATCAGTAGCAGCATTTGCATATTGGTATGGCAGGAGGCGTCGAAGGTGGTAAAACTGATTGGTGATATTGGCCAATCGGTGTTGCCTCACTTTAGTAGCGATGTTGTAACATTCAGTGTTTTAGATCAATAAATACACTTGATGTCATTCCTTTAAATGCAGAAAAAATACTCTAAATTCATATTCTCGTTTTAGAATTTATACATTTGTATTGGTCGTCATATTTATCTTTATCAAATGAAATCAAACATCTCTGTCCAAAGATTAGACACCATTAACTCGATTAAGTTGAGGGGAAGAGATCAAGATTTCTTGTGGTTAATATCATTTTCATTAACGAGTGCTTTCTGTTTGTTAAGCTAGAAAGGTTAAAGTGTCTGACTAAAATTTATTGGTGTTTGGTGCTATTATATGATAAAACAGAATTAGACGCAAAATGTTGATTAAGTGCCACAAATTATTATTTAACATGGTCGGATGACTTATCAAATGATGACACCTCATGTAACACACCACTTAGCAAATGATGACATCTCATGTAACACACCACTTTAAATACAAATTATATATCCCACTTGTTGATGGTGATTTTTCACCTCAAAGAAGTTCAAATATCGATGAAAGGTACAATGAGGTTTGTACACTTGGTCAAAAGAGGATGATGAATGTCTAAGGGCCTAGAGGCTAAGTCAGATAAAGGAGCTCGATCGAACTATAAAAAAGAGTTCTCCCGAAGGCAGAACCTGCTAATGATGAAGTAAGTTGGGATACCGACCCGACCCAGAGAAAAAGTGTAAGATTGGCAGCATTTGAGTATTTGTGGAAGCCGACCCGATGTAGTCACTGTTTGTGAACTCGACCTGGTTAGAGAAGTCGAGAAGCTTGATCAAGCATCATTCACCTCGGTATGTCGACTTGAGTGTAGGCACTGCATTTTTGCATGTAAGTCCCGATGATGAGTCTCGTATGGAGACACTACCTCTTTAGATTGTGGAAGCCGCGGGAAACGGACGTCGGAAGGGAAATGTCAAGAATTGACACATTGTTGGATTTAATTCGCTGGAGTAGCTGCGGGTTCGCTTGTTGGACCTCCGTTTTAAAACACATCCTTAGCCCAAAACCCCGCAAGTCACACACCAAACCCACCAAAGCCCAATCCAAATAATTAAAACATTTAAAACACATGTCACAAATCAAATCAAATTAAATTAAATCCAATTAAATTAAATTAAATCACCTTCCTAATTTAAATAAATCACATGCTTAAATTAAAATAATTCACCTTCCTAATTAAATCAAATCATATCTCTAACTAAAAAGAATAAATCAAATTAAATCAAATCACTTCCCTAATTAAAAGATTTCCTTATCACACAATAATTAAAAATATCTCACAATTAATGCACAAATCATTCTCCTTCCCAAACAAGGATAACCCCCATCCATTTGCGTATAAAAAGAACACTTCACGAACACATTAAACCATGGCTCATTCTTACGAAAAACACAAAGAATAAACCCTCACAAATAGCCTCCTTTAATTCACGCACATAGCCCTGCCCTCAACACCCTCACACAAAAAGCCACCACAACTTGCTTCACGTTGCTGCCTCCCTTCATCACGCAAACCTGCCCCTTCATCACGTTACTCCCTCTTCACGCGCAGCACACACTCAGCCCATGCAATAAGCCACGCCCCTCACTCCCTCTTCACGTTCAACATTAAAACCTACTGCCTCACGTAAACAATAAAACAAATTCACGCCACACAACCTCAAAGTCCCGCCCTGCCTCATCGCAAACTGACCCCACTCACCAGTAACTTCACGCCCCTACATTACCTTTAAAACCCACTGCCCTTTCACGCATCAAACGCCTCAAGCCTTGCTTCCCTTCGACACGTACGTCCCAGCCCCTGGAACTCAACCTCACAAGCCCCCCTTCACTTCACGCAATTGTCAACGTCCCCCACTCATCAACACACACGTCCCCTAGTAGCCAAACTGCCGAAACACACTGCACTGTTTCCCTCACTGTCGAAAATAAGCCCACTGCACTGCCCAGTTTCCACGCCAATTTGACCCTTAAAACAGTCCAGAAAACACCCTAAATCTGCACCAAAAAACTGCACAATACCCCCCTCAAAACCGCCTAAAAACAGCAGCCCTTTACCCTCCAAAAACGCTCAAAACAGTCCCTGAAACAACAAAAACAGTGGCCTAAAAACAGCAGCAAAACAGCAGCGAAACGGAGTGAAAACAGCAGCCCGAACAACGAAACAGCGAGGAAAGACGTTGAGTTAGTGAACCGGAAGAGTTGCGGATCATCCACCCTTCCAACGGCCGTGTAACGCCCTTTCGTGAGACGACAAAAGAGGTTAGACCTGAGGGCACCTTTTTATTTATTATCTTTCATTTATTTTGTTTATTTTAAAAATATTATCGCATGAGAGTCGTTTGAAACATGATGTGATTGTTGGATGAACGGGATATGTGTTCCCTTTGATGGTATATAGGATGGAAACCCGGACGTAAATTCCGTAGCCGAATCCGAATGGACGGTAGTGCGGTTTGTACTCGGGATACAACGCCACGTACCACTTAAGAGACACGTATTTCGTCTCATCCAAACTTGTGTTTGAGCATGTTGTAGTTCGTAGGTTATTTATTTGTTATTAAAGCATGATTTATCTTAGTTTGTTATTTATTTTCAAAGCATGATTACGTTATTTTAAGCATGATATTTTGTTTAGTTTATGATTATGTTTAAATTGATATTTGTTTATTTTGGTTTAATGGTTCAATGTGCTCATTGTGTGATATTGTGTGTTTGCCGTTTAAAGACTTACTTTCAAGCATGCAAACTTAGATTAGGAGTTATTGTGATGAATACAAACTAGACATAGGTTATCCTTGAGCATATGTGTTGAATAGATTCGGTTAGTTTATTACAAAAATTATATCATCACAAGTGACATAAGTAAGAGACCATTCCGAACCCAACGGTTTGAGGTCTTCCCTTGCGAGGGGTGAGTGCGGCCTTAAATCTCATTTTCCCGGTTCACACCGGGTTGCGACTCCATGTTATTTCTCGGATATAGTTCCTCCGTGGACTATTCCGTACTCCCAACTAGGCCGCGAGCCTAGAACAGCGTCGTCAAGTTCTGTGTCCTACATTGAGCAACAGAGCTGAGATCACAGTTTACATGAGGTCATGTGACGTATGCCCTAGTTGAAATGATGAGCTTCTGGAAGGCTAATGATGATTGTGGGAAAGGTAATGGTTCTCATTGGAAATAGCCCCTGCCAGCCGCCATAGGGCGGTACTGTGGTAGGGAAGTGGCAGACCAGAGGTCAGTGTAATGACAGTGAAAAATGAGTATTCTGATTGGCCGAATTTTGGATAATTAATTAGAGTTGTTGCTACAATGATGGCAGTGACATTAGTTGACATCATGGGCGGTGGAATAATGAATTTGGAAGCCTATATAAAGGGATTGAAGGTTCAGATTCATGGGAGGTTTGAGAGTTAATAATTTTCGCATCACACAACTTGTAAAAGAACTAAGAGCTTAAAAACTAGTGTATAAGAGAAAACTGGTCTGTTCCCGATCCCTTGAGAGATTTTTAAAGGGCTTGTTTAAGACCCAAGGTGTTATACACTATAAGCTCACCACACCACTTGTAGGTCGGGTCGGTCTTAACCCCGAACAGTAATGTAATACACCATTTCTCCCATGGACGTATGTTGAAGCCACTCTCCGCTGAACCACGTAAATTTTTGTCTCTATGATTTATCTGTCTGCTTGATAAGTTTTCTTTGGTTCCCTACTAACCAAACAAATTCATTGCTGAGTGAGGTTTATTCGAGGGGTTGATTTCCCGAATTGCCCTTGGAACAAAAAATAGTTGTCAACAATTAGTGCTGTTTGTGGGCACCAGCACGAAAAACAGCAGACACATTAAGCCGATGACATGAGATAAAAATCGTAGAGCTCTGAAGGCCTCAGTGGCGAGGTGGATGGAGAGAACTTATAGATAGAAATGGAGGGAACTCAAGTCTTCATGAAGGCCATGATGGAGAGAATTGAAAAGTTGGAAGAGAAAATGATGGGAGAACAAACATAGGAGGACCTAATCGAAGGAAGGAAGATATCGTCAGTGGTAAGAGGTTGGTCGCTTTAGAAATGGAGCAAATGGCTAGGAAAAGGGAAACCCCGCAAAGTGAGGTCAGAAGATCATGAAAGGAAATAGCCAAGTCCAGTTACTCCTCGTAACGGAGTCCGTGGATAGAAGAGACCAGGACCGAGCCAACAGAAGTTCAAGCCTACAATCCTAAGAAAACCAGCTCCAAGACTAATGCCTCCGATTAGAGTTGCTCATATAGGAAGATGCGTAAACTTCCCTCAACAGGCCTTTGGCGCAGATAGTTCGTGAGGTACATGATAAGTGTCTGCTGACTGAACCCAACCCGAGGAGGTTTAAGGTAGGCAAGATGGATCAAAGGGTCTATTTCACCCACCATCATGCAATGGGGCATAACACGGATAATTGTAGGGATTTGCAAGAGCAAGTTGAAGATCTGGTGAGGAATGGCTACCTCAACGAATGCATTGACCACGATGCAATGAGGGCGAGGCAGCGCTGATAGCAGAGGTCGTCAGGTAGGGTGCTTCTGTTAGGGTTGGGGCTCGGAGCGCCAATTTCCTGTTGTATTTCCTTGTAAATACTTTTGTAAACATTTTATTATGAATAAAATAAGCAGTTTCTATAATATAATATATATTTTTATATGGTAAATACGTTATTGACCTTAGAATGATTAGTTGTGATACAGTTGCAAAAGCGTCGCAACTGACATTGAATTATATCATGACATTGTCATTCTTAGACAGTTTCTGGTCAAGGTTTACACTATTTGGTAAGTAAAGTAAACCTGTTGAGACTGGTACATGTCGTATACTGGAATATTGGATTCCAATGGTTTCTCAATGAACCATGAGTCTTGGAGACTCATATAGACGTGTAGGTTTTATAGCGGATATAACATTGAATGACACACGAAGATTCTTAATGGATGATACACCAACGTCAATAAGAATCTTCTCGGGTTGAGTAGCATAAGTGATTCTTCAACTTGAGATACCATTGTGGGCACATGAGACATCTTCCACGCTTAGATGGCAGTCACGTCACCGATCTATTAAGGTCAGACCTCCACCTGTTCGTTGGGTGTGGACAGATCCTCAGGGTCTCTGTGTGTCAAGATAGGATCTGTCAGTTCTGTGTACAGAACATATGTAGTTCATATATTATTAGCAATCAGATAAAAACCATGGGCTCGTGGTACACTTTATAAGTAAGTTCTAAGTGTTGTTTTAGAGATTGCTAATAAAGACGTCGACACGATTGTCCCTATAGAGATTTGATGTTTACATAAATATCTCTGGGATATATCCGGATACCTGTGATGGACGAATTAAACATATGCAATGACCTCGACCTGTATGATTCAGCGAGTTTATCCGTGGTCGTCATAATTTACGGGTGGGTGAATTATGGACATGAAATTAGATTTCGTTACGGATATGCCTGAATATAGAGAGTCTCACTAATGAAATATACTCATAGAGCACTAGGGCAATTGTTATGAATAATGGTGATTATTTTTAAATCATTTAACGGTTAAACGAAAGATACATGCTTTAAGGGCCGAACCGTCATTTCATAATTAATGTGTATTTGTATTTAATATATGATATTATTAAATATACATTAATTAATTGTCAAATTATGATATTTGACATATATCATTAATATATGTATTTGAGATATTTAAAGTAAATATAATACATATATTTGAGATATTTGTATTTAATTAATTATTTAATTATTAAAGTAATTAAAATATAAATATCCAACAAAATGATAAAGTTAGGAAATGATTAAAATGTAAATGTTTGACTTTTACATTAAAGGAAATGGTTAGCAAAATGGTTTTGACTACTTCGATATTTGTTTTAAATTATTAAAAATTGAAAATATCTAATTCCTTTTGTCTTGCAATTTTCGACCATGACCTAAATATTTAAGGTGTTATATTTTTTTCATTTGCTTCACTTTATCTAAGCCTCCATAAACATAAACAAAAGAAGTTTGAGAGAAAAATATAAGAAAAACAAACGAAAATCAAGAAATGCTTGGAAATAAGTAATTATTTCCAACTTGCTATTTGTAGGAAAAATGTTCCTCTTGTTCTTTGCTACATCCTATGTTGTTCTTAAGTTTTCCTACTATTTCTTCTTTGTGTTTTTTATGGTTGGAAGTTTGATGATAGGGCTTTGCATGTATGATGAACAAAGAAAGCTTATAAGGTGTTGTAGACATTGCATTTTTTGCATGAGCCCGATGATGAGCCTCGTATGGAGGCACTACCCGAAAAGTTGCGGAGTTTGCAAAAAATGAATGCCGGAAGGAAGGAAAACCTCCAAAATCAGCCCCTCATTGGATTCATATTCACTGGCCAGCCTCAGATTCACTCAGTGAAGCCTCTGCTTCAAACCTTAGCTTCGGACCCACCATGCAGCCCACACAATCGGCCATTGCACCCTTCAACTTCAGCACATCCACCCTCTTACCATGCGGCCCATGCATAATCTTCCCAAATATGATAAATTCTCCTTAGTTATGAGAGCATCAACACTTTCCAATTTAATGAGATTTTGGGATATCATCCTCACAAAATTAACAAAGATTTGAAATCCCCTTCTTGCCAAATATGCAAGATCCTAGGCCCAAACTAGAAAGAATTGTCCCTCCCTAACATAAGTGATTTGAGTTTCCCTTGTAAAACCCTTAAGCACCTTATATGGAAAAGAAAATCTTGACACAAAAGGGAGGAGAGAGAGAGAGTGGCGGCAACATTGAAGGAAAAAATAAGAAAACCCTAGGAGGCAGCAACTATAAAAGAAAGGGGGGAGGACCAGCCAAGGGAGGCTATTTTCTTCTTCTTTAGAGCATCACCGAAAAAACAACAAGAAAAAAAGAAAGGAAAAACCGAAAGAAAGAAAAAAAAATAGAGAGAAAAGAAAACAAAAAAAGAAAGAGGATCACCGAAAAAACAACAAGAAAAAAGAAGAAAGGAAAATCGAAAAACAAAGAGGGAGAAACAACGAAAAAGGGCAAGAATCACCGAAATAGAAAACAAAAACGGGAGAGAACCACCAAAGAAAAAAGAAAAAAACAGCGTGAGAGGGAGAAATCGGCAATCAGCGGCGTGAACCAGAAGCAGAAATCATGAACCAGAAGAAAAAAAACAACGAAGAAGAACCAACAATCAGCAGCGAAATAGCAAACAGAAAAATAGCGCAAAAAACAACCAGAAACAGAGCCAAAAACAACCAGAAACTGTAGCCAAGTGAGTAGAAATCGTGAACTAATGAGTAGAAACCGTGAACCAGTGAGCAGAAACCGTGAACCAGTGAGCAAAAACAGCGAAACAGTGAGCAAAAATAGCAAACCAGCAATCAGAAACAGCGAACCAGCAACAAAAAATAGTGAACCAGCAACCAGAAATTGTGAACCAGCAACCAGAAACTGAACCAAACCTTGAAACCAAGCATCGATCCTTCCGGCGACGGCCTAACACACTTCCGAGAAAGCAACTTAAAAGGTAAGACCTGAGGGCACCCTTACCATATTTATTTTCATAGTTCCGGGCACTGCATTCCTTGCTGGACGTGAAATACGTCCAGCCGGGTATGCGAAGCCCTACATAAAAAAATAGCCAAATCTCTGGCCACATTTATTATTCGGTATTCCGTTGCTTATTTTTATTCACTTTTATTGTTATTTTATTATTTCTCCTTTATTTTGTTTATGTTTGTTCATGTTGATGGTTATCCGTATATGCATGATTATATTATTTTTTTATGTCCGTTCACGTTGCATTGATGATTATGTGTGTCATTATCCCTTGCGGTATATCAGATGGAAACCCAAACGTAAATTCCGTAGTCGAATCCGAATGGACGGTAGTGCGATTTGTACTTGGGATACAACTCCACGTGCCACTTGGGAAATACTAATATATGCGTGATTGACCCCATTTTGTTTGCCATTTATCTTAATGAATCATTTTCTTTTGAATTGTTTATTATAATTTTCGTTATCGCACCTCGTATTTCTTAATTTAATATGCTTTTGGAACTACGTTATTGTGATTATTATCTTAGTTGGGTATGTTATTACATTTTTTATTCGCTTTATGCATAAATTGCATTAAGATTTCAACTATACCATTGCGTGAACCCGTACATTATACTGGCATAAGTAAAGGACCATTCCGAACTCAACGGTTTGAGGTCTTCCCGTGCGAGGGGTGAATGCGGCCTTAAATCTTTCCCAGTTCACACTGGGTGGCGACTCCTTCATTCTCCGGTTTAGTCCCCCGCGGGCTAATCTATACTTTCTACGGGCTGCGAGCCCAACATTCTCGGCTTGTTCATTTCTGAACTGTGCTCCATTCTTGGAGTGCCATTCTCGGCTCGTTCATTCTCGAACTGTGCTCCATTCTTGGAGTGCCATTCTCGGCTTGTTCATTCTCGAACTGTGCTCCATTCTTGGAGTGTCATTCTCGACTTGTTCATTCTTGAACTATGCTCCATTCTTGAAGTGTCATTCTCGGCTTGTTCATTCTCGAACTGTGCTCCATTCTCGGATTGCCATTCTCGGCTTGTTCATTCTCGAACTGTGCTCCATTCTCGGATTGCCATTCTCGGCTTGTTCATTCTCGAACTGTGCTCCATTCTCGGATTGCCATTCTCGGCTTGTTCATTCTCGAACTGTGCTCCATTCTCGAAGTGCCATTCTCGGCTTGTTCATTCTCGAACTGTGCTCCATTCTTGGAGTGCCATTCTCGGCTTGTTCATTCTCGAACTGTGCTCAATTCTCGAAGTGCCATTCTCGGGTTGTTCATTCTCGAATTGTGCTCCATTCTCGGATTGCCATTCTCGAATTGTTCATTCTCGAACTGTGCTCCATTCTCGGAGTGCCATTCTCGGCTTGTTCATTCTCGAACTGTGCTCCATTTTCGGAGTGCCATTCTCAGATTATTCATTCTTGAACTATACTGAATGTGGGCTTTATTCCCAGAGTGCCATACCCGACAAAACCGATGCTGTGTCTCTATACCCGGATTGATACTATAATATCTCCATACCCGGAGTGCCGTGCCTGGAAAAACTGATATGATATCTCCATACCCGGAGTGCCATACCTGGCAAAACTGATCTGATATCTCTATATCCAGAGTGCCGTACCTGGCAGAACTGATCTGATATTGAACCAATGTGGGCCTCGCCCCCAGAATGCCATACCCGACAGAACTAATACTGAACCACTGTGGGCCTCGCCCCCAGAATGCCATACCCGGCAAGCCTGCTATTGATGCTGATGATAATATGGGCCTCGCCCCCAGAGTGCCATACCCGGCAAAACTGATGCTGATAATAATGTGGGCCTCGCCCTATAATTCATTACTGGATTCATTCCAAAACTCTGTCAGCGTGGGCCTCGGCCCTAGGATTCATTCTCGGGAACTGTTGGCGATGTGGGCCTCAACCCTGGGATCCTGAAACTGCTGGTGATGTGGGCCTCAACCCTGGGATTCATTCCCGGATTCATTCCAAAACTCTAACGGTGTGGGCCTCGACCCTGGGATTCATTCCAGGATTCATTCTAAAACTCTGCTGATTTGGGCCTCGGCCCTGGGATTCATTCCCGGATTCATTCCTGGATTCATTCCAAAACTCTGCTGATGTGGGCCTCGACCCTGGGATTCATTCCCTGGGTTCATTCCAAATTCTGACAACGTGGGCCTCGGTCGTAGAATTCATTCCCGATGCTGCTGATAATGTAGGCCTCGACCCTTAGTCGATACTGATGTGGGCCTCGCCCCAAAACTGATACCAATATGGGCCTCGCCCCCATACTGACACTGATGTGGGCCTCGCCCCAAACTGATACTGATGTGGGCCTCGCCCCAAACTGATACTGATGTGGGCCTTGCCCCCATACTGAAACTGATTCATTTCTGAAACTGATGACATTGTACTGTTGTTGTTTCTGATTGGCTGGCCTTTTGCCGCTTTCTCTTTTTCCTTTTTGAAACCTGTGAATAAAAACAAGACAAAGATTGCATATATATGACGTGTATGCATGTATGCATGAATGCGTTTCCTATTCCGTTGGGTTAGGTCTTCCACCAGTTCTCCAGGCGACTGCTCAGTCTTCTCTCTGGTCTCATGACTCAATATCTTGTTATGTCCTTGATTCACGATGTGGTAGACTGGTCGCCCCCAGTCTTGGCTTAACTTTCTGCTCTCCGCTGTTTGTACTTGGTCAAGATGAACCATATGGTGGGGCCTTCCATATCATCATGCTATATCACATGCTACGAAATAGTCCCAATAGTTATACATATCATTGTCCTCAAAGAATGACCAGTAATGAAACCAGAGAACCTTCAAAACATTCGATTCAACTCAAATCCAAGTCTTTGAATAAATTATCTATGCCAGACTCAAAGTGTGTGTGTGCAAATGTTCTTTCACAGCTTAATCATTAGGTAAGCTAACTCGATGATTTCGTTTCAAAAATCGGGATTGATGGGTCAAACCAACCTAGATATCTCAATTATGTCTGTAGTTGTTTTTCTGTGCTCAATTTGGTATGTTTTTTTTTCCTTTTTTGTCTCTCTCTTTTTTCTTTTCATTTTGAACTTTTTTTTTTCATTCTTTCTCTTTTTTCAACAGACCTACCCTTTAAGGTAGCATTTCTCCTCATGGTGGTCATAATACTCGCCCATGGGTAGCTTCACGCTTATCGATTATAGGCGGTTCAATTCTTTTCTTTAGAGACTTTTCTTTTATTTTCAACCATACCACACATCATAACACAAGCAAATCAGGATAGACATTTAGGCGAACGGTCATTCACCGACCTACAATTTCTTCAACTAGTCATTTTGCTAACTACTTATGTTTTCACTGCTGAGAACCATAATCAAGTGCTTACGAGTCTAACATAGATCAACTACTCAAAATATCAGATAAAAACACGTCAATGGTTTATCGTTTCTAAGGTTTCACCCTAAAGCAATCAATTTCATCATCAGACTTATGTCTAACTATCAATGACTAAAAACAAACAATTTTTTTCTTCTTTTTTCTTTCTTTTTTCTTTTTTTTTTTTCTTTCTTTTTTTTAAAACCCCCCCCAATGGTATTTCTATCCTTGCCGTAAGGTTTTCTGTTTCTCGATTTTCTTTTCCTCACTATCCATGTTTGCTAAACCCTTCTTCGACAATTTTCTTTTATCCCTAACCCAACGGATATCTATGATGACTTTTAAGACACAGAGGGTTAACGTGATGCGTGAATGCATGAGATGCGTGCGATGTATGAGATATAATATGCATGTGGTTTTCAAAAGCATAAAGGGGCAACTCCTATAGGATATATAACTATGGTTCACATGTGGGTTTATGACAATGCCTTTGATTGAACTCCCTCAACCCACTATAGAAACGGTCAACTAATGCACAAATTATACACATCACAAGATATGATTTCGGGGCCGATTCTCTATCCCCAGTGGAGTCGCCAGACTGTAGGACACTGAACTTGACGACGCTGTTCTAGACTTACGGCCTAGTTGGGAGTACGAAATAACATGGAGTCGCCACCCGATGTGAACCGGGATAAAGATTTAAGGCCGCACTCACCCCTCGCAAGGGAAGACCTCAAACAGTTGGGTTTGGAATGGTCCGTTACTTATGTCACTTGTGATGATATAATTTGTGCAATAAACTAACCGAGTCTATTTAATAATCATGCTCAAGAGTACTTAGATCTAATATGCATTCGCTAAATAAGTCATAATCTAAGTTTTCATGCTTGAAAGTAAGTCTTTAAATGGCAAACACGCAATATCACACATTGAGCATATCGAACCATTAAATAAACGAATCATTATTCTAACATAAACCTAAACTAATCAAAATAACATGCTTAAAAATAACATAATCATGCTTAGAGATTAATAAAAAAACTAAATTAAATCATGCTTAAAATAATAAATAAACAACCTATAAACTACAACATGCTCAAATACAAATTTGGATGAGACGAGATATGTGTATCTTAAGTGGTACGTGGCGTTGTATCCCGAGTGCAGACCGCAATACCGTCCATTCGGAATCGGCTACGGAATTTACGTCCGGGTTTCCATCCGATATACCACAAAAGAGAACACACATCCCGCTCATCCAATAATCACATCATGCCTCAAACGACTCTCATGCAATAATATTCTAAAATAAATAAAATAAAACGAAAGAAGATAAGTAAAAAGGTGCCCTCAAGTCTAACCTCTTTTGTCGTCTCTCGAAAGCGCGTTACACGACCGTCGGAAAGGTAGATGTTCCGCAACTTTTCTGGTTTACTAATCCAACATTTTTCCTCGCTGTTTCGCTGTCTGGGCTGTGAAGGGGCTGAAAGATGCTGCAAAGGGCAGTGTATTTGGAGGTGTGCGTGAATGGGGAATGGAGGGTGGTTCACGGCAATGACTTAGGGTTTTGAGGACTTGCGGCAATGGGAGAGTTTGGAGGTCTCTTAGGCGTGCAAGAAAAGGCTTGGAGGAGTGTCTTAGGCGTGATTTGTGAGATATGTGTGTTGATTTGAAGGCTTGTGAGCAGGCTTGTGTAGCGTGACGAGTAGAGGGGCAGACGTGCATGCTAGTGGTGCTGGCGTGATGAGAGTAAGGGCAAGGTGTGGTTCGTGGGCTGTGACGTGTTTGAGGCATGGGGAAGCAGGTCAAGGGTGTTAGTGGGGCAGGCGTGAAGTAGGTCAGTGAGCGTGAGTGCAAAGTGTTTGACAAAGGCTTGGAATATGTTGAAGCGGTGGGGACGATGCTAATGGCGAGGACTTGCTGAATAGAGGCAAGGGGCGTGAGGGCTGTCAAGTGAATTAGCTGAGTGCAGGTCTAGGGTTTTGACGTGAGTGGTTTTGGGTGCAACATGCGGGGGCAGATGGCTTTGGCGTGGACATGGTGTAGGTTAGGGGGCTTACACGTGAGGGATGAGGGCTGTGAGGAAGATGAAGATTAGGGTTTCGGCTCAGAGTGTATACGTGAGTTAACTGAAAGATGTGACGAGTGGAGTTGGGGTATTTTTGTGTGAATGAGCCAGGGTTGAATGTGTGGTTTAAGGGTTCTTTTTATAGGCCAAGGGAGGAGGTTTTACCTTGTTGGAGAAGGAATATGATTTGTGTGTTTAAAGGAGATATCTTTTAATTTAGGGAAGTGATTTATGTATTTTAGGAAAGGGATTTAATTTAATTTAGGAAGGTGTTTTAATTTGTGACATGTGTTTTAATTTAATTTTAATTTAAGTTTAATTTAATTTGTGAATGTGATTTAATTTACTTTAATTTAAGTTTAATTTAATTTGTGAATGTGATTTAATCAAATTTAATTTAAGTTTAATTTGTGACATGTATTTTAAATGTTTTAATTATTTTTGGATGTGATTTAATGGGTTTGGTGTGTTTTAAAATAGAGGTCCAAGAAGTGAACCCGAAGCGAAACAAGCGAGTTAAATCCGACCAAATGCTAATTTCCAACTTTGCCCTTCCGACGTCCGTTTCCCGCGGCTTTCACAATCAAAGAGGTAGTGTCTCCATACGAGACTCATCATCGGGACTTATATGCAAAAATGCAGTGCCTACAGACGCGTACAGTAAATTTTCATTTTTGACCTTTTTTCCTCCGAATTTCATTGTTTTAGCCTCGGTTGATTCCATTAAGTCGAAATATTAAATTTATCTGTAAAATAAATAAAAACACATCAAAACGTTCATAAAACTCGAGAAACTATACAAAATATTAGGTTAAATGAGTGAGAAATAGTGATATAATTACCACTCATCACACCCTCAAACCTCACATTTTGCTAGTCCTCGAGCAAAACAACAAAATAAAATAACATAAAAATCTTTAAAATAAAATTAAGCTAAGCCATTTTCATAGGGATCACGGTTGCATTTAACATATGCAACAAGCCTTTAAACCCCTAGGTGTCCCTAGTGGACGAGTTGTAGTCTCGTGAGGGTTTACAGCAACGATACCCACAAACGTTTGATAAAAGTAAAAAAGATAGTAAAACTAATAAACACAAAAGTAAAAAGACAAGAGAAAAGAGAATAAAGAAATTAGTGACTAAACATGTGAAACTTCTACTCCAAGTTAGTAGTTATTTTCTTTCTTTCTAAATTACCGAATAAGTAAATTCTCCGATTATTTTTACTATTCTTCATATACACAACCAACAAAATATTAATCAACTCATTTTGCCCACAATAATCACAAGTGCAGTTGAGAAGAGAGTAATATTTTTTTCCTAAAGTTTTATCAGAATTCACACCTTTTTGTAGCAATGAAATAATTTTTTTTTTCTGATTTTTTCTTTGATTTTTGATATTTTTTTCATTTATATACAATATTTTCTGTCCATGTAGCGAGCTTTGGACCAGTGACTCCCAAACCAGTTGGCTTTAGGGCACTAGGTGTTAAGACACCCATATGGACGTAATTACTCAGACTTCAGATATATATATATATATATATTGGCAACATCTTCGATCCATGTAACGAGCTTTGGGTCAGTGACTCCTAAACCAGTTGGTTATAGGACACTAGGTGTTAAAACACCCCTACGGACTTAATAACTCGGATCTCAGACGTTTTTTTTTCACACTTTTTTTTCTTTATTTTTTTTACTCCATTGCCATTTATAGATGCTTCCTCCAATTAAACTAGAGCACTGAATATTACAAACTTTTCAATTACAGCTCATGTCCGTGTGTTACCATGTATGTTGATAATACCTGTCAACTGAGCATATGAAGATCCATTTTAGTAAGTATTATGAGAATTCACAAATTAAATAATTCAAAAGGAAATACACAAAAATTAACTTGTTTCGAAATAGGTTGAGATACATCTCAGGAGTGGAAATTCCTTACACGGCTATCTTTTACACCAATTTCACCTTATTAATCAAGTTAAAAACACAAAATATTTTTTTTGATTTTTGTAAAATTTTTCAATTTTTTTTTTGAATTTTTCGAAAAATTTTGGACTAAAAATAACATAATAAAAACAAGATACTATTTATTATTCCCCTCCCCAAACCTAAATGAGACATTGTCCCCAATGTCTTAAACAGTAGAAGAAGAGTTTAGAAAACCGTACCTGGTTAGCTGAAATTCTACATCTAAATGAAAAGTTAAAGGTTAAGATCCAGATTAATCCGACGCCTCTTACAACGATCATTATCGGACCAGTTTATCTTGGAAAGAATAGGGTCAATTTGTGGTTCAAAGGCTAAGATCTGATCAATTAAATATGGGGCAGTTCTGGCAGTGAAGAGGAGTTCTTTTACAAGCTTTGACACGAATCCATTTCTCCGGGCATCATCAAGAAACACACAAAGAAAATCATAAAATCCATCAACAATGTACAGTCCAAGTGGTTTCTAGTGTATTTTCAAGTTTGCCCAAGATAGTACTGTAAAAATTTCCTCCATTGTGCCCAAGCCACCTGGTAAAGCAGTAAAAGCATCAGCACGATTAATCATTTCTACCGGTCGTTCAGATATACATGGCATAATAAGTTCCTCTCCGTTTGATGTCCTATAAGATTCGCCTCCGCCAAAGGTTTTGGAATGATTCCCAAAACATGACTGCCTCCTTCCCGTACATCCTTTGAAACGATCCCCATCAGTCCAAGATTGCCACCGTCATATACTAAGTGCATATTTCTTTCGGTTAAAACTTGACCAAATTCCTGTGTTGCTGCTACATATTGTGGCTTAATACCAACACTAGTACCACAAAACACGCAGATATTTTTAACTCATCTTCTTGATGTGGCTTCCATTTTTATGTATTTCTCTCTCAGTTCCGGATGCCTTCAAGAGTGCAATGATGAGTTGAATTTATAGTACCTGAAAATGGTGAGTAATAATAGCACTAGTACTTATCAAATGACAATGAACGTTAAAATAAATTGTGAAAGTAAAAAAGTATAGATCTTGTCGGCGAAAATAAAAGAAAATAACAAAAGAAAAGCAAATCAGAGCAATTATTAAGGCAACAGAATTGTGTACGCAATACGCCACTCGTTTGGTTTATAAATCCATTAGGATGCGTATCAAGAATCCATTCCTTACTCAGCCATCACTAATGACTTAAATCTCATCTTTGTGATTGCCAAACACAATTCCTCCTTAAATGCTCCGTTTGTGCATTTCCCTACAAAAATAACACACAAAATTAAAAACTCTACAACATGTATACACAAAATATAAAAATAGACATTAAAACAAATTGCATGGGTTGCCTCCCTGCTAGCGCTAAATTTTCTGTCTTCAGCCAGACGTGACTGAAATCATATGTTAAGGAGGTTTCAGCGTCGTTTTGGATGTCCGATTAAAGACAATCTCGTGTGCGTTGCTTTTGAAGGGTCTTTTCCAACAGTAAAGTGGCAAAAAAAGTTTTGTCACATTCAATGCTTGTGCCATCTTTCTGATCTTTGTTGCTCCAATGGTTCCTGAAAAGAAAGAAAGAAAATCAGGAGGTCATTTTGTCAAGCTTCTGGTAGATATCTCTGATTTATACTCCCCAAAATAGTGACGTTTCTCGTGAAATCACTGGATCTTCAATTTGCTACTCCATTTGCTGTGCTTCTTGCTCCACCTTTTCTTCACAGATATATTTTAGGATTTCCGCATTTAGTTCTTCATCTGTCATCTGTGAAATGCATGATCCATAAATGTCAACCTGAGGATGTATAGATGTGTCTGATATTAGGTCATCATTCTCTGAGGTTGATGTGACTGGCTCAGATAGATCTTCTTCAAATATCAATGCAAAGCATGCTCCAAGATCTTCATTTTTAAGATAGAAATTTTCATCTTCACTTATTGGTGCAGTTGGTACAAACAGCTCTGCTTCTGTTGGGTTTCTAGGTTAGTTCCAAGGATCATTCAAGCAAGAAATCATGTGTGAATACTACAAAGAAGCATGGCGGAATCATACTTACAATGATCGGTTTTACGATGCGTTGAACAAAAAATCCTTTTGCTCCTCCTAGAAGCTCTCGGCAGTGGGGGCTGTTTTTTGCTCCTTGAGAATTCGATCACCACCTCCATGGAAGCTCCAAGCTCCAAGCTTTGTGTTGTGATTCCATGCTCACGAATAGGTTTCCCTATCACCTTGGATGACTCGTCATGTGCAAGCATAAGAAAAATTTGCCACAAATCTTTCTCGTTCATCTTCCAACTCTCGGTTTTTGTCAAGAAATGAGAAGGAATTGGCTTCAAAGCCGAGAGAGAGAGGAAGAAGAAGATGGTTCCAAACCGTGTGAGTGATCAAGAGAGAGAGATGAATTGTGTTGTGTATATGGTTTTAATTTTCCAAAAATCAAATACCAAAAAACAATTACCAATTATCCAAAAAAGGTAAGACTTAAAGTCTTCAACCACCTCCATCAATCAATGAATAGTGACTGGTTGTCAATCACTCAAAGTGACAAGACATCCATCACTTGAATGACGAGTGATGTGACTTGTGGGCCGCACTTGAATTTGAAATGCGAGTGGGCCCACAATCACTCCCGGGCTTGGGTTCGCTAATTTCGAATTAATGAATTTTCCGTTGCGACGTAATTAAATCAAATTTAGTTAAATAATTGTGCCTAGCAAAATTACTATTCACATCTCTAACGAATTAATTCTAAACTAACTCGTTCGCCCGAATTAAAATCTAATTTCAATTCCGTGTCAAAATATAATTTCGTATAATATATCGAATATATTATTTTATCGATTAATTCCAAATTAACCGTTCTCTCTCTTTAAATAATATTTTATCCCAGATAAAATATCTCCGTAATTAATCCCAGATTAATTTTCTCTCTCATATAATTAATCCCAGATTAATAAAGTGTGAGTCATACGTCATCGGTGAATCTTCGGGAAGCGACCCATGAGATCCCCGGATATGTTGGCAGTAAATCCGGTCGTCGGACTATCCGAACACGTACGTACCTAGTACTATATTTTTACCGATTTACAAGACATGGTTGGCTTCCAGCAAAGCACCATGCCTACCCAATTCTCCAGAAATATTCTTATAGGAATATGTGATCTATATCAGGCGTAGTATACGTAGTATTACGTATTATGATCCAGTATCGGATGTCACGTGCAAGGCCTGGGGCTGGAATTGTGTATGCCCCGTACGAAGCACATATCGGATCTCTGGTAACTAGTCTCTATAATCGGATAAACATGACCTAGTCATAATATCCTGATAGCTGTAGCATATAAGAGCACCAGTTCCGTATCCTACGTGATCATCATCTCCACTATGACTAGAGTGATACTTCCGTCTTGACATCACACCCAATACACTACGATTCTCAATATACCCAGAATAGGCGTACACAGAACCTGTTAAAGCCCTGGACGACCAAAACCAAAGTATATTGATTATCGCAAGTATTAGCGGTGCAAGTCTCAGGTTAAGACCAAATACACCTACCCTGATTCGGACTTCCATAGACACATAGTCATACTACCAATGGAATTCCGAGGGGTCTATCCAGAGCGAAGCTGTTCCCGTACCATCGGTAAACACAACCTCATATTACACTTGCATGAGTATCCTATACCCGAATATATGAGAACTATGCCGTTATGCTCCCACAACGCGCACAAATGTAATACTAGTCTTTTACGCATTATCGATGTCTAATCTCGATAATACTCTGACTAGGGATATTTAATAATTAAACCTTCGAGGATTGATATTTTCTCATATCATCTCAATCCGGAACTAATCATATGGACCTTTTATCATTTATATATCTTGGTAATCTAATTACAAATGATAAAATGGCAATTTCCTTTGTCACATAGTTAATTTGTACAACAACACCATGATCTGTACAAATAGTGATGCTATGGGTCATAATTGTCCAACAATCTCCCACTTAGCCTACAGCCAATCACTCAAGTGTCCTACACCCGAACTATGTACGGTTCGATCAAATTTCTGCTGAGAAAAACCTTTCGTCAGCGGATTTGCATGATTATCATCTGATGCGATTTATTCGATCATCACATCGCCATGATGTTTGATCTGAACGAATCAGATAAATTTACTGAAGTATATATCTGGATCGTTGATGATACCATTAATTCTTTAGCCTGTGCTGTAGCCTAGCTCAGTTGCTAACAGAACTACTCCTAATCTTATTAGGATTATTATCGACCCAAATGGTTCTATTGCTGACTGCTCATGCTATGCAATAATCCACTTTTGTTGTTTATTCGGCAACAATATCTTGCTTGGAAGATTTCCAGCTCACTGTTCCGTTTCAAACTTTATAGTACCGTTGTTACGACTTATAGTCGTTATTATCGGTTTGGAAACTTACAATAGTGAACCTAGTCACTTCAAGTTCTCATTCTCTATAGTTTAAGAAAGCATCCTTAGATCATCTAAGATACTAAATGATGTTCTTAACATCAATCCAGTGACTATCACTTGGATTGGCCTGATTGTGACTCCATATGTTCAAAGCATATGAGACACCACGTCGTGTACATTTATTTCAATGTACGAGTTCTCGGAGAGTACCAATAACTTTTAGATCTATCCCAGTAGATCCTTATTCCTAGAATAAAGGTTGTTTCTCCCAAGAATTCTACGGAGAATTTTCCATGAAAGCCAAGCTTTCACCGATTGTATTATGGGAATATCATTTCCAAGAAATGATATATCATCATTGTTTAGGACAATCATTGTCAATGCGCTCCCACTAACCTCCATATATACACAAGAATCAATTTCGTTTTGAATTAAATCATATACCATTATGATTACATCAAAGCGATAATTCCAAGAACTCAATGCTTGCTTCAATCCATAAATGGATCAAATAACCTGCAAACCTTGTTTGCTAGTTTTGGTTACGATAAAACCGTCAGGATGTTGTAAACATCCTCCAAAAGGTTTCCGTTAAGGAAAACGGTTTTGGCATTCAGCTGCCATATTTCATGAATGAAACATGCAGCTTCAGTAAACATTATCCAAATGGATTTAACCATGGCAACGAGTAAAATGTTTCGTCGTAATCGACACAATGTTGATAACGATACCTTTTCGCTACAAGCCCAGCTTAGTACGTTGGTATGTTGCCTTCCATGTATGTCTTCCTTGAAGACTCATATAGTACCAATAGGCACAATGCCTTGCGATACATCAACTAGTTCTAAACATAGTTGGTATACATGGGATCCATTTCGGACATCATGACACTTTGCCATAATAGGAAGTTGATACCTTGTATCACTTCCTTATACGTAGTCAGTTCGTATTCCTAAAAAATATTGACATCTTTATGAGGTGAGATAAGAAACCCATACCTCCCAGGTTATTTTCTGACTCTTTCCGACTTACGCGGTTCTTGTGTATTCGAAGATCATTGGTATAGTTTCATCCTTGATGAACTATTTGTGTTCCATTAAGGAATTGGTTCCTGGAATAGTATTACTTTTATTTTCATTGAGTATTACTTTCCTCCCACTTACCACTACATATAGGTATTCCTCTTAGGAAAACAGCTTGGCGAGCAACAATTACACCGTTCTCTAGTGAGTTGTATAAGTCCTATACTTTGGTTTCCCTAGGATAACCTACAATTAGGCACTTATCCGATTTGGGTTCTAGTTTGGTATCATCCAAACATATCCCTAGCATTCCCAAATCTTCAGGAATTTAGAAAACCCAGTTTCTTTCCTGTTCATATCTAATATGAAGTATGTCAAACAGATTTTTATGGAACCTTATTCAAAATAAGTTTTTCACTGTTAATGCGTATCCGTTGAAGGAAATGGTAGCTCAGAGCGACTCATGATTAACATTATCATGTCTAACAAAATTCGATTTCTCTGTTCGGACACACCGTCAAATTGATGTGTTCCGGGAGGAGTCCTCATTGAAAGAATACTATACTTTTTTCAAGTATTTGAGAAACTTATTGCTTAAGTATTTTCATCATGGTCCAATCATGGTGTTTAATACTTTAGCCGATCTGTTTGTCTACTTCGTGTTGAAACTCTAAAAGTGTCCGATCTGGGTTTCACGAGAAACACATAACCATAACGCGATGCCACATCCGTAAAGGTCACGAAACATTCATATCCACCTCTAGACTAGCTAGACATGGGCCCATTTACGTCACTATGACTGAGGGCTAACAGATCGGTGGCACTTGTACTTTTACCAAGTAAAAGGTGTTATAGGCACTTTGTCTAATAAACTAGATTCGCAGACATCATTTGAATAGAATCAAATCCGTCCTAGTATCCACTCTTCGAAAGTGTGGATATACGAGTCTTGTTAATTGTGTCCCAAACAACAATGCCACAAAGAAGTCTCAACTGATTGAATCAGTTTGAGCTATTTGTTTGTCATGTTATACGTTTGAGATTTATTTATATTCAAAATATAAATACTGTTATTCACATTTAATGTGTTTATCTCAATATCTTCTTTATAAAATAAAACACTTTAGTGTTCTAGAATATAAAGGTATACCCACAACGGGTTAAACCCTGATATAGAGATAATGTTTCTAGTCAAACTAGTTACATTCTAACAGTTTCCTAATTTAAGTACACACCCGAAGGGTAGTTCCTAAACTTAAGGTATCTACGATTTAACAGCGATTGTCGTCCCGTTTCCTACTCGCAGATAGATCTCAACTGAAGTCAGTATCCTGCTAACCAGCAGATTCTGCACATCATATCATTATGTACTACACTTAGTATCTAAAATCCATTTTAAATACTAGTAGTGAACAATTTATGACAAACATATTTGAAGCTGGAGCCTTGTCCATACGACAATCATGCTACAGTGACCCCGTTTGCCACAATTTAGGCCGACATCTTGGGATATGTCCTTTGTCTTCCCAGAGGATTATAATGATTTTGCCTTTGCCCCTTTTCCACACCCAGAAGCCTTTGGCCAAGCCTTCGCCTTCTAGAATGTTGAAATAAGATGCGCCTTGCGCTCTTGCCTTATTGCAAACTTTGGATTTGTCTCATTGAGCATAGACATTAACTCTCCAAGAGTTTACTATTGCAATTAAGTACTTCTAAGATCTAAGGATAGATCTATGAAGATCCTTCAATTTCATTATCATAATATAAGGATCTAATCCTTAGTTCTGACTAAGAAATTAAGGAGTCTTTGCGGCAAACATAATGGATTAAGCACTAAAGTTATCATCATATAAATATTCCAAATATCATGTTCTACTTATTTGCTAAACTCCGGGCTTAGGCTCGAGACGTCACTCTATCAAATAAAGTAACTTCTCGGTCCCCAGGACTATCCTGAGATTTTATTCCCAATTTTAAAATGAAAGCCGTTTAAAAACATTTTCACCCAGGATTATGTTTTAAACACTAATCTTCATTTATCTTGATTGCTATAGTCCAACTATCCAATCAACGATTTTAGGTACTATTAAATATAATGATTACTATAGTCTAACTATATAATCAACTATAATTTAATTGGTTAAATTCAAATATATTGATTACTATAATCCAATTATATAATCAACTATCATTTGATTGGTTTGAATACAGTCCAACTGTTCAATTAAAACAACGATTAAATATTAGTCCAACTAATATATTAATATTGACGAAAAATTTTAATGAGCGCGTATTGGCAAGTAACCAAACGAATATTGCAAATTTAATACTTGCCTCCCACTATTTTTCGGCGAGCCTCTAACCCTCTGTTGAGTACTCGGGAAACATTGTTTCCTAGTGGGCTAGGATCCCATTAAATAACACACAATCTTGATTTTAGCCAACAAATTGTATGATAATTAACTAGGTAGATCTCTAAGATCAATTGGATCCCATCCAATTCCTAGATCCAGTAGGTGGACATCCAAGTCCGAAACATATATCTTATATATGCCAATATATCCAATATATTGCCTAACCTTTTTCCTCCTCTGAATCAACTAGCATTGGCTTTGGCACAACAAACTTAATGATCCCAGTTAAGCGGAACCCATTGACCATGGAAAGCTTCGTAATCGATGTCGATGGACAAGAAGTGATCTTGACTTTGGCCAACAAATCACAACTTGGACAAGACCTGATATGGAACAAAGCCTTCATAATTCAAACACATCCGTGACGGACAAAAGTCTTGACTTTGGCCACAAACCAGTGCCAGTCTTGGATCTTGAGTAAGAATCACTCAATGGAAGGAAATGCGCTAATATGTGTTGAGGTTTTTTTTCGCGTAATTGGCAACCAATTAATTATCTTTGTTAAGGTCTCATCATCATACACCCTTAAACATGCATTCTAAATACATAATAAGGCGCGTAATAATATAATAATGATATGCGATGGATATCTAAACACATTGTTCCTAGAACAAATCTCTCTATTTCCTCTCTCCCGCTAGCACAAGTATTACTTCTACCTGTTACATAACACTTCTAAAGAAACCTCATTTACATTGAGGGGAATAGGTGAGAAGAGAAATACACAGAGTCAAGAGGTAATAGGCTGGACACGCAGGTCCAATTTAATAAATTCTAAATTTATTACAATAATTTACAAAATTGCCCTCACCCATCTAATATCCATCCGATATACATTATTCATACATCGCATCCATATATTCACACAAGCATGTTATCAATCAATCTAATCCAATTAATTAATCTGATAATTAATGACCATCCAATGTTCAAACAACGATTTGATTTTGCGCGAGTCCGACTCGTTTTACGAATAAGTACTCAAAGTACGAATTCTTGAATTATATTAACCACAACATTAAATCCAATTTAATTTGTATTTAATATTAATTCTATATTTAATTCTAAATTAAATATTACACTTTATTAATGAACCTTCGACTTAGATTCAAATCTAATCATTACGGGTCTCAAAGCCCAATTAACATCCAATGTCAATTTAAATAAAGTCCAATGGGCTTTTAATTAATTTATTAAGGCATGGACTTTTGGTCAATATGGGTCAAACCCAAATACCAAAGCCCATTTAAGGAATCACCTTATTTGCCAAGAAACCAATTTAGGCTCATTAAGCCCAATTAAAATTAAAGGTCCATTAGTAATATTTGGACTTTATGGATATGGTTTTGGGCCCCATTGGATCCAACCAATTAGCCTAAACCAAACTTGGCCCAACCAAGCCCATCAAGCCCCATTACAACTTTACAAACCCAATTCCAAATTTGGCCCAATTAATTAAATTACCAAAATTCCAAATTTCATAATTTAATTAACCTAAAGTGTATGCCATAATTAATTAACCAATTAACATTTTCAAAATACTAATTCACTCAATAATTATGCTTATCATCATCAACTTATGTCTAACAAATTGAATCAAAAATCAATCATTTTCCAAGCTTATCAAGTCTCGGCATTTAGGGTTTTTCATGTCCGATTCGTTCAATCCAATAAATCCACAATCAACATTTCCCAAATGATTTCAACTCATTCAATGATCAAAATCAAAAAAACCATGACATTAGGGCACACACCATATTTGGCCAAGCCAATATTTTGGGGAAAAAAATGATCCAATCCAATTTTAATAACAAAATTGATCACAAATAACTCCAAGTCATTCATTACAAGCATGCTCAAACAAGTAATTTCACTCAAAATGCTCAAATCCAATTTACCCAAATTTTACCCTAATTTCAATTTCAGGCTCAAAATGGCTCAAGATACAATTGTTGGGTTTCTAGGTTAGTCCCAAGGATCATTCAAGCAAGAAATCATGTGTGAATACTACAAAGAAGGATGGCGGAATCATACTTACAATGATCGGTTTTGTGATGCGTTGAACAAAAAATCCTTTTGCTCCTCCTAGAAGCTCTCGGCAGTGGGCTATTTTGTGCTCCTTGAGAATTCGATCACCACCTCCATGGAAGCTCCAAGCTCCAAGCTTTGTGTTGTGATTCCATGCTCATGAATAGGTTTCCCTATCACCTTGGATGACTCTTCATGTACAAGCATAAGAAAAATTTGCCATAAATATTTCTTGTTCATCTTCCAACTCTCGGTTTTTGTCAAGAAATGAGAAGGAATTGGCTTCAAAGCCGAGAGAGAGAGGAAGAGAAGATGGTTTTCTAAACCGTGTGAGTGATCAAGAGAGAGTGGGGAATGGTGTTTGTATATGGTTTTAATTTTCCAAAAATCAAATACCAAAAAACAATTACCAATTATCCAAAAAAGGTATAGGACTTAAAGTCTTCAACCACCTCCATCAATCAATGAATAGTGACTGGTTTCAATCACTCAAAGTGACAGAACATCCATCACTTGAATGACGAGTGATGTGACGGTGATTGACTTGTGGGCCGCACTTGAATTCGAAATGCGAGTGGGTCACAAACACTCTCGGGCTTGGGTTCGCTAATTCGAATTAACGAATTTTCCGTTGCGACGTAATTAAATCAAATTTAATTAAATAATTGTGCCTAGAAAAATTACTATTCATGTCGCTAACGAATTAATTCTAAACTAATACGAAATTGGATTTCGACGCGGAATTGAAATTAGATTTTAATTCGTTCACTCGAATTAAAATCTAATTTCAATTCCGCGTCGAAATCCAATTTCGTATAATATATCGAATATATTATTTTATCGATTAATTCCAAATAATCGTTCTCTCTCTTTAAATAATATTTTATCCCAGATAAAATATCTCTGTAATTAATCCCAGATTAATTTTCTCTCTCATATAATTAATCCCATATTAATAAAGTGTGAGTCATACGTCATCGGTGAATCTTCAGGAAGCGACCCATGAGATCCCCGGATATGTTGGCAGTAAATCCGGTCGTCGGACTATCCGAACACGTACATACCTAGTACTACATTTTTACCGATTTACAAGACATGGTTGGCTTCCAGCAAAGCACCATGCCTACCCAATTCTCCAGAAATATTCTTATAGGAATATGTGATCTATATCAGGCGTAGTATACGTAGTATTGCGTATTATGATCCAGTATCGGATGTCACGTGCAAGGCCTGGGGCTGGAATTGTGTTGCCCCGTACAAAGCACATATCGGATCTCTGGTAACTAGTCTCTATAATTTGATAAACATACTAGTCATAATATCCCGATAGCTGCAGCATATAAGAGCACCAGTTTCGTATCCTACGTGATCATCATCTCCACTATGACTGGAGTGATACTTCCGTCTTGACATCACACCCAATACACTACGATTCGCAATAATACCGAGAAGAGGTACACAGAACCTGTTAAAGCCCTGGACGACCAAAACCAAAGTATATTGATTATCGCAAGTATTAGCGGTGGCAAGTCTCAGGTTAAGACCAAATACACCTACCCTGATTCGAACTTCCATAGACACATAGTCATACTACCAATGGAATTCCGAGGGGTCTATCCAGAGCGAAGCTGTTCCCGTACCATCGGTAAACACAACCTCCTATTACACTTGCATGAGTATCCTATACCCGAATATATGAGAACTATGTCGTTATGCTCCCACAACGAACACAAATGTAATACTAGTCTTTTACGCATTATCGATGTCCAAACTCGATAATACTCTGACTAGGGATATTTAATGATTAAACCTTCGAGGATTGATACTGTCTCAAATCATATCAATCTGGAACTAATCATATGGACCTTTTATCTTTTATATATCTTGGTAATCTAATTACAAATGATATAAGGGCAATTTCCTTTGTCACATAGTTAATTTGGACAACAACACCATGATCTGTACAAATAGTGATGCTTATGGTCATAATTGTCCAACAGCTTCTTCATCCTCGTCAGATTCTGAATAATAAAAATCAAACTGAGACTTTGCTGGTTGGGCTCCGGAACTGATACCTCTGGTTCTTGATACTACTGCTCAGCCTCTTCTTCTGCTAAAGTGTCATCATGAAATGCTTGGTACTCGAAGACTTCATCAGTGTCATCTGAAAATGCTCATTGAGATATGTAGTTCTGGTCTTCTGTTAATTGTCTCGTTTGATAAGTCAGTCTCTGAATAGTTGCCTCTTGACTCTGAAGCATTGCATCCCACTTTTCATTACTTTTCTTGAGCATGTCCACCATTTCTCTTATCATCTATTTTTACTTTGGTGAATATCATTATGGTTCTTGATGAATATCGTAGGTGGATGGTGGATAAGATGAAAAATGTGGTTCTGTGAAATATGATGGCTCTTCGTACCTTGATTGATTCCGATAGTTCTGCCAATTTGAAATATATATGCATTGATCGCTCGGGTGGTTACCATCGCATATCAATCATATCCCCATTGCGTTCTGTTGAGCAAATGTAGTATTGCTTGGTTCTGGCATCCAGTGATAATTGTTGGGCTAGACAATAGGCCTCAGAAAACCGGATTGTTGCACCCTGAATTGGGGTGTATCTTCTTCTAGTAAAGCTCGTAATCTTTCTATCTCCCAATAAATATCCATGTCAACCACCTGAAAAATAAAAGAAGGAAATAAAAATTACAGATAAAAGAAAATTAGATACAAGTAAATTAATAGCTTCAAAATTAATAACTCAAGAAAAATAAGTCCTCGACAACGGCGCCAAAAACTTGACTGGTGCGTAATCACACCGTATAATGCAAGCGCACGTATCGTTCAAGTAGTATAAAAATATCGATCCACAAGGACTTAATTCCTACTGTTGTTACTAATTATTGAATCTATTTATTTACAAGTATCTAATTAAGGGAGAAGAGATTGATTGTTTGATTGGTTGGTTGATTGTGGATTTGCTAAATAAATAATTAAATAAAAACACAAAAGAAAACACTAAGGAAAATAAATAAAAGACATAAAAATCTAGGGTTGTGATTCCACACAATATTATTCTAATGATGAATTGATTCTATTATATATGTATAATAAATTAGTTTGCTAACCTGGAACACAAAGATATGTAAAAGCCTCTTCCGATGGTCAGATGCAAATACTCAAAATAACTCAATTAATCATATTCCTATGTTAATCAAGTTACCTAAATTCTGTAAGTTCAAGTTCCATTATGGCTACTGCCGCCCGACAAGTATATTCCTATCATGTAAGGAAATCTATTAAAGGGTTATATATCCACAAAGAAGTTCGTGGGCTATTGAATCTAAGGCTGAAACCTAAAATCCCTTTTCCAAGTTCATTTAAAGTTTACCACATCAATCTTATTGGTGATCAGGCAAGAAGAAGCATTAAGCTTAAGATTCAATAAGCAAACTAAAGAATTACCCATAAAAAGAAAATCAATTATTAAGTGTGTGGATATTGTGTTTCATTATTTCCCTAGAATAAAAATAAAATACTGGGGGTTGGGGATCCACCTTTACTATTTCTAATTTAGAAATCTCCCTTATTATAATATAGAAAAACATAAAAGGAAAAGAAAAAAAATAAACTACTATTATTACTGAAAATAAAAATGTATAAATAAAATACTGAAATAAATACAAACAAGATGCAATCCTTAAATCCTTACAAAAACCTAAGGAAAGCATGAGAATTACAAATGAAATGGTTTGGTATTTATAGGAAAATCTAAAGGCTTCAACCAATTTCTCCACCAATTGCTCCACAAAAAAACTCCACCAAACACTCCACAAAATCCTCCACCAAACGCTCCAACAAACATGCCACAAGACACTCCACAAAACAATCCACCAAACATGCAAGCATGTTTTGCGGAAGTTTGACAATTGTAAATTGTCATTTTCCATTTTTTTATTTTTTGATAATGACTTTAGTAATTACACAAAATACATTGGATTATTTGTTACTTTCGGTCTTTAAAACTTCGGAATTCGAAAATATTTAAAATTTTAAAGTTGTAGATCTTTGAGTCTTCTTTAAACTACAACTTGAATCAGCTCAATTGGATATCGGATGAAAACGTTATGGCCAAAATACCAAACTTATGCAAAATTGGAATTTAGGACTGCACTTCGTGACGCCTACAGTAAATTTTCGTATTTGACCTTTTTTCCTCCGGATTTCATCATTTCAGCCCCTACTTGATTCCATTAAGTCCCAATATTATTTTTATCTGTAAAATAAATAAAAACACATCAAAACGTTCATAAAACTCGAGAAACTATACAAAATATTAGGTTAAATGAGTGGGAAATAGTGATATAATTACCACTCATCACACCCCAAACCTAACATTTTGCTAGTCCTCGAGCAAAACAACAAAATAAAATAACATAAACATATTTAATATAAAATTAAGCTAAGCCACTTTCGTAGGGATAACAGTTGCATTTAGCATATGCAACAAGCCTTTAAACCCCTACGTGTCCCTAGTGGACGAGTTATAGTCTCGTGAGGGTTTACAGCAACGATACCCACAAACATTTGATAAAAGTAAAAAGATACTAAAACTAATGCACACAAAAGCAAAAAGACAAGAGAAAATAGAATAAAGAAATTAGTAACTTAACATGTGAAACTTATACTCCAAGTTAGTAGTTATTTTATTTCTTTCAAAATTACCGAATAAGTAAATTCTCCGATTATTTTTACTATTCTTCATATACACAACCAACAAAATATTAATCAACTCATTTTGCCCACAAACAAGTGCAGTTGAGAAGAGAGATATTTTGTCCTAAAGTTTTATCAGAATTCAAAAGCATATTTGACATTAACTCAACAAATAAAAATTCATTTAATCTTGGTATATGTGAAAACCCCAAGGAAATTTAATTGCAAGTGAGGTTACCTCTGATGAGCGAAAAGAATTAGAGAGAATATTAATAAAATATGCAAAGGTATTCATCTGGTCCTATGAAGGCATGCTAGGAGTGGACATGGGTATTGCCCAACACATGATGCCAACTTATCCAAACATGAGACCAGTAAAACAGAAGCTCCGAAAAATGAGGCCAGAATGGGCCGAAAAAGGTTAGGGAAGAAGTCAAGAAGCATATAGATGTGGGGTTCTTAGAGGTGGTGAAGTACCCCGAGTGGTTAGCCAACATTGTGCCAGTACCGAAGAAAGATGGAAAGGTCAGAATATGAGTGGATTATAGGGACCTCAACAAAGCTTGCCCAAATGATGCTTTTCCCCTACCCTATATAGACGTGTTGGTTGATAGCTTGGCTTTATCTGCTATGTACTCATTCGCGGATGGATTCTCATGATTTAACTAGGTTTTCATGGCCGAAGAAGACAAGCATAAAACTGCTTTCGTCACTGAGTGGGGTACATATTGTTACAAGGTGATACCGTTTGGACTTAAAAATACGGGAGCCACTTATCAACGAAGGGCTAATACATTATTCCACGACTTGATGCATATGGATATTGAGGTATACATGGATAACATGATGGTTAAATCAGAGGTGAGGGCCGAACATATAGAAGCGCTGGAGAAATTCTTTCAAAGAGTCGATAAATATAACCTTCGACTCAACCCCAAGAAGTGTGTGTTTGGGGTAACATCCGGGAAGTTGTTAGGGCATATGGTAGGAATGGGAGGGATATAAGTGGACCCTGAAAAGATCAAGGCAATTACCAAGATGCCCGCACCGAAGATAGAAAAGGAAGTTAGAGCTTTTCTCGAGAAAATCCAGTATATCAGTCGATTCATTGCCAAACTAACATTAGTATGTGAGCCCATCTTCAAGCTACTGAGGAAGGACCAGCCTGTGGAGTGGAATAGGCAATGTCAAGAAGCTTTTGACAAAATCAAAGAATACTTGGTTAAACCGCCCGTCCTGAAACCTCCAAGGCCGGGCAAACCCTTGGTGTTGTATTTGGCCATAGAACCCGAAGCACTGAGGGCGATGATGGTACAGGCAGATGAGACATGGGTGGAACATGTAGTCTACTACCTCAGTAAGAAGATGCTTCCGTATGAAGCCCGCTATCAAGAGGTGGAAAAGATCTGTTTGGCAGTGATATGGGCTTCCTGAAAGTTGCGTCATTACTTCCAATCTTATAAGATAAAAGTGGTAGCAAAGAAGAATCCCCTAAAGTATTTGTTGTCAGTACCCTCACTGGTAGGGAAGTTGGGCAGATGGTTGGTATTGCTGACGGAGTTTGATATAGAATACCTCACCTCTTAGGTAATCAAAGGGAGAGCCGTAGCGGAATTCTTGGTATTACAACCCCTAGAATAAGATCAGTATAAGTTTGAATTCCCAGACGAGGAGGTTCAAGCCATAACAGTTTAGGGGTGGAAAATATATTTCGATGGGGTGGTAAATTACAAAGAAACTGGAATAGGAATTGTAATAGTAACCCCCGAATGAGAAACCCTACCTATGGCCAAAAGGTTGACGTTCGGAGTAACCAACAACATGGCCGAATATGAAGCATGTGTCTTTGGACTCAAATCACTAATAGCCCTAGGAGCTAGGGACGTAGAAGTTTATGGAGACTCGATGTTGGTAGTTCGACAAATGCGAGGGGAATGGGAATTGAAGGAAGACCGGTTGAGACCTTACCATTCCATCTTACGAAGTTGGCACAGTCTATCCCCGACTATAAATTCCAGCACTTGCCATGAGAAGAGAACCCATGTGGCGGCACACTAGCCACCCTAGCTGCAACTTGGGAAAACCCGAAAAAACTGGTAATGAGACCCCTTGTGCTGACAACAGCTAGCAGACCCAGTTATGAGATAGAGAGAACCTTGGTACTACGACATTCTGCAGTATCTAGAACATGGAGAATTCCCAAAAGGAGTCGGCAAGAAAGACAGAATAGCCATTCAGAAATTGGCTTCCCAGTATGTGAGTTTAAGGGGAGAGCTGTACAAGAGACAAGCCAATGGCATCCAGCTGAAGTGTTTAAGAAAACAAGAGGCTCAGAAGGTGATGAAAGAGGTGTACGCAGGACTATGTGGACCGCACATGAATGGATTGAATTTTTCTCGCAAGAGAGTGAGACAGGGATTTCACTGGTCGACCATAGAGGGACTACACGAAGCTGGTGAAGCACTGTCACGATTGCCAAGCACACGGCAACTTGAGCCATCTACCGCCTACGAAATTACATAGATTTTCAGAACCATGGCCTTTCTCAACGTGGGGTATTGACATGATTGGAGAAATCAGGCCATATGCATCAAATGGACACCGCTTCATAGTAGTGACGATAGACTATTTTTTGAAATGGGTAGAAGCCGAGTCATTCCGTAATTTTATGGCAAAGAAGATGGCCAAGTTCATAGCCCATAATATAGTATGTCGATACATAATGCCACATCACATAAGGACAGACAATGAAGTCCAATTTCAGGGAGAAACAAAGGCGATGTTGCAGAAGTATCGGATATGGCATCACAAATCATCACCTTACAGGCCATAGGCTAATGGGGCGGTGGAGGCGGCCAAAAAAACCATAAAGAAAATACTAGCTAAGATGACAGAAATTTATAGAGATTGGGCTGACAAACTGTCGTATGCCCTGTGGGGGTATAGAACTTCGGTGAGAACGGAAACGGGTGCAACACCCTATGCTTTGGTTTACGGGATGGAGGTAGTGTTACCAATGGAAATAATGATATAGTCAATGCGGCTATTAGCAGAGGCAGGATTGCCTGAGCAGGAATGGGCCTCGCATAGGTTTGAACAGCTAGCATTACTGGATGAGAAAAGGATAAAGGACTTGCACCACATGCAGTTATACCAGAAAAGGTTGGCCAGGGCATTCAACAAGAAGGTGCGTCCCACCAAGATCAGTTGAAGCCACTGATAATGGACCCAAGGGGAAAGTTCAGGCCCAATTAGGAAGAGCCCTACCTAGTAAAGAAAGTGATGGGGAATGGGGGAGTGAGACTGTCAGATTTGGAAGGGAATGAGTTCCCCAAGCCCATCAATGTGGACATGCTGAAACAATACTTTGCATAAAAAATAAAGGCTTTTTGGGTTGAAAATTCGCAAAGGACAGCCCAAGCAAAATATAGAGCATGAGTGAGCAAGAAAAATGGTTAATTATAAATTCTGTGAGGAACAGTTAGTGACAGAGGTATCCTTGCAATACAGTTCATTATTTCCTACATATGTACTAAGAAGTAATGCAAACACTTTTATTGAAACAAATGTTCATAGATTGCATAAATCCCAGCTAACCGGGAAAAATTAGAGTCAAGTAATTACAAATCACGTCTTTTGTTTATTAGATACTGGACCAAGGTCAGGAGATCTAGGAGAAGAATTCCAAGAATGGAGAGGAACCTCGGGAATGAGGATGAGCAACTCCAAGAATGAAGAACAACCTCGGGAATGAGGACGAGCAAAGAGCCTTGAGAATGATGACAGATCTGAAAAAAAAAATTTAACTCGCTGAGTTGAAAACCTGAAAAGGTGACTCAGGTAAGATATAGAGCAATCCGCTAAGTTGAAAATCCGAAAGGATAGTTAGGCAAAAGATAGGATGAACCTGTAAGACAAAGGATCTCCCAAGAAATCGGCTTGCAGGATGGTGCTTTATCATGTCTAAACTATGAAGCATCTCGGCCAAGATAACGGGGGAGGGTTCATGACCACATCAGATTCCCTCGATGATGTGCAATACACGATAGTTCCCTCTCGTACTATCACAACCCACTAAGAGGTATTGAGCCAAGATATAGAATAAGACTACACTCCTCCAGGGACAGGACCCTAACTCAATCCTAGAAGATACATGTAAAAGGACTTGTAACTCAATGGACGAAGCACAAGACAATACCTTTTCCGCATCCTCAGGACAACAAAGGAAAGCTTCAGGAATCAGAAGACATGATTTTCAATATCCCAAAAGGATGAGGCCGCTTTCAAAAAAGGCATAATCCACCTTGACCGAGTGCAGGTAGCGAAGAGCAGAAAGCTGAGCCAGGTCTGAGGATGACTAGTCTACCACCCCACGAATAAGGGACAAAATGGGATCTTGAGCCATGGGACCAAAAATAAATGAGCAATCACCGGAGGAGAATTGATATAAGGAAACTGTAAGCATGCCAAGGGGGCCACCAAAGCATTTTATAGGAAAAGGGGCACCAAAGGCCAAGAAGATTCCTAAAGGGGTGAAGAAAACCCTCTAGCGCAAGGAATGCCTAACCAAGGATGACATTAAGCCAATATGACAAAGAAATCCCGTCTGAATAAGGAATGCATCCATGCATACATGCACATATATCGCATACACATAATTTTTGTTTTGTGTTCGCAGGCTTTGAAGAAACAAAAGCGGCGAGGACGAGCAACTCCAAGAATGGAGAGGAACCTCAGGAATGAGGACGAGCAACTCCAAGAATGGAGAGGAATCTCAAGAATGAGGATGAGCAACTCCAAGAATGGAGAGGAACCTCGTGAATGAGGACGAAGAACTATGGGAATGGAGAGGAACTCCGAGAATGGAGAGGAACAACCTCGGGATTGAGGATGAGAAACTTCAAGAATGGAGAGGAATAAGAGACCTCGGGAATGAGGATGAAGAACTCCGGGAATGAGAGGAACGCCGAGAACGGAGAACAACCTCGGGAATGAGGACGAGCAACTCCAAGAATGGAGAGGAACCTCGGGAATGAGGACGAGCAACTCTGAGAATGGAGAGGAATAGAGCAACCTCGGGAATGAGGATGAAGAACTCCGGGAATGGAGAAGAACTCCGAGAATGGAGAACAACCTCGGAAATGAGGACGACCAAAGGGCCTCGAGAATGAGGACAGATCAGGTAAGTAAAAATGCATGCATGACTTTGATAGGGTTGTCACTGTCACACACTGCACAAGCCCCATCAAAGTGGGGGCGACTGTAGACATTGTATTTATGCAAGTGTGATAAGAGGTTGTGTTTACTGATGGTACGGAAACAGCTTCGCTATGGATAGCCCACGCGGAATCCCATTGGTAGTATGACTATGTGTCTATGGGAATCCGCATCAGGGTAGGTGTATTTGGTCTTAACCCGAGACTTGCATCGCTAGTACTTGCGACAATCAATACGCTTTGGTTTTGGTCGTCCAAGACTTTAACAGGTTCTGTGTACGCCTCTTCTGGGTTTATTGAGAATCGTAGTGTATTGGGTGTGATGTCAAGATGGAAGTATCACTTCAGTCATATGGAGATGATGATCACGCATGGATACAGAACTGGTACTCTAAATTGGTTGCAACCATCGGGATAATATGACAAGGTCATGATTATCCGATTAAAGAGAATAGTTGCTTGTAATCTGATATATGATTCGTACGGGGCATATATTATTCCAGCCCCAGGCCTTGCATGTGACATCCGATACTAGATCGCAATACACAATACTACGTATACTACACCTGACAAAGATTATATATTCCATTAAGAATATTTCTGGAGAATTGGGTAGGCACGATGCTTTGCTAGAAGCCAACCATGTCTTGTAAATCGGTAAAAACGTAGTACGAGGTACGTACGCGTTCGGATAGTCTGACGACTGGATTTACTGCCAACATATCCAGGGATCTCATGGGTCGCTTCCTGAAGATTCACCGATGACGTATGATTCAAACATAATTAATCTAGGATTAATTACGGAGAAATTTTATCTGGGATAAAATACTATTTGAAGAGAGAGAACGATTAATTTGGAATTAATCGATAAAATAATATATTCGATATATTAAACGAAATTAGATTTCGACGCGGAATTAAAATTGGATTTTAATTCGGGCTAACGAATTGATTTAGAATTAATTCGCAAGTGACGTGAATAGTAATTTTGATAAGCATAATTATTTGATTAAATTTGATTTAATTACGTCGTAACGGAAAATTCGTTAATTCAGAATTAGCGAACCCGAGCCCGGGAGTGTTTGCGGGCCACTCTCATTTTGAATTAAAGTGCGGCCCAAAAGTCATATCGCAAGTCACATCGCTTGTCACTTTAGTGATGGAAGTCAAGTCACATTTTTGTGATTGACAACCAGTCACTATTCATGATGGGAGTTGTTGTAGGCATTGAATGTCATTTTCCCCCCTTTTTGCTCTATGCTTTTGGATAAGCATATAACAAAAGTTGGGAAGGATTTTTGTATTATTTTTTTAGAAAAAAAAAAAAACAAATAGAAAACTCTCTCTCTCTCCCTTTGTGCTCCATTGCCGTGAGCTCCATCAAGAACAAGAAAGAATTATTGCAATTTTTTCATAGTGCTAGCACACCAAAGGAATCATATCAAGGTGTTAGGGAAACTAATCCCTTGAGCTTGGAATCAAAGATCAAAGCTTGGAGCTTGAATTCAACATTCAAAAAGGACCTTGGCCGAATCTTGGAGGACTTCTCAAAGGAAAAATTTTTGTGTTCAACGCATCCAACATCCGCTCTTTGTAAGTATGATTCTGCCATACTTTACTTTTGTATTCACAATATTTCATTGCTTATATGATCTTGGAATGTCTTAGAGACCAACAATGGTATCATGAGCCTTGATGAGCATGAAATTGAACTTAGGGTTAATATACTAAAATTGGGTAAATTTGATTTGAGCATGTTTTGATCAAATTTTTTATTTGAGTATACTTGTATGTTAATAACTTGGAGTTATGCATGATCAATTTGACGAAAATTGAATTGGATTAATTTTCCCCAATTACTTTGGCTTGGCCGAATAGATGATATGCCCTAATGTCATGGTATTTTTTTGTTTTAAGACCATTGAATGTGTTTAAAGACTTGGGAAATAATGATTTAAGATTCAATCGGATTGAAATCGGACAAAAATCCCTACAAATGCCGTGAGCATCAAAGCATGAAATGAGATGATTTTTTGTTTCAATAATGTTGGACATGTGTTGAACAAATTAAAGCATGATTAATTAATTAAATTGATTTTTGGAAATGTTAATTTAGATAATTAATTAATGAAATATACTTTAATTAATTAAATTATGAAATTTGGAATTTTAGAATTTGATTAATTGGGCTTAATTTAGAATTGAGCTTTAAATGTTGTATTTGGGCCTAATGGGCTTGGTTGGGCTAAGTTGGTTTAGGTCAATTGGATTGGATCCAAATTGGGCCTAAATCATTCCATTAAGTCCAAATATGACAAATGGGCCATTTATGTTTAATTGGGCCTTATGGGCCGAAATTGGTTTCTTGGCAAATAGAGTGATTCATTAATTGGGCTTTGGGTTTGACCCATATTGACCAAGCCTTAAGAAATTAATTGAAAGCCCATTGGACTTTAATTAAACGACATTGGATGTTAATTGGGCTTTGAGACCCATTTAGATTAGATTTGGAATCTAAGTCGTAAAGGCGCATTAAAATGTGTAGTTATTTAATTTGGAATTAAATATAGAATTAGTATTGAATACGAATTAAATTAGATTTAAATTGTAGTTCGATATAATTCAAGAATTCATACTTTGAGTACTTATTCTTAAACGAGTTGGACTCGCGCAAAATCAAATCGTTGTTTGAACATTGGATGATCACTTTATTCAAAGATTAATTAATTGGATTAGATTGATTGAATAACATGCTTTGTATGAATACTGATGAGTGGTATTTATATCACTAATTTCCACTCATTTAACCTAAGATTTTGTATAGTTTCTCAGGTTTTGCGAACATTTTGATGTGTTTTATTGTTATTTTACAGATAAATAAAGTTTGGAAAGCATTGGAAGCAATTTGGAGCCAAAACAGTGAAAAATGACGAAAAGGGCATTTTTGTAATTTGCCGCATCGCGACGCGCAAGCTTCCTGCGTTGCGACACCTAACATGCGCCGCATCATACTAACGTGCACCGGGTCCACTTGTCAAAATCTGAGAAAATTGACTTGCTAACGTGCGTCGTGCCACGTGTCATCATCACATAAGATCTACTAACATGCGCTTGGACACGTGTCACAAACCTATGGTGCCGACACTCCGCGTGACACGTGTCATCTTTTGATTGGACCGAATCATCCACGAATCATATTCTGCCACGTGTCAAGCTATCATTGGACCTATTTTACCGCGTACCACGTGTCAAATTCTTATTGGGCCGACGAGATCCACGTCAACAGTCAAAGTCAAAACGCGTGGACCTAGTCAACAGAGCCAACGTCGCGACGCAAGAAGGAAGTTTACGTAGCGATGCTGACCCGAAATTTTGCCTATAAATTGAGGCTTTCAGCACCTCATTTGGTGTGCTTTCCTTGGGATTTTTTCCCTGATTTCATAGGAAGCATCTAGTTTTGTAAATTATTGTAATATTAAAATTATGTATTTTTATTTTTAGTTTTTATTACAGCTTTTTTATTTATTACTTTATGTTTTGTAGTTAAATTGCGCTGGGAGTAAAAGGTGAAACCTTTAATATAATTATCTAGGTAAATCTCACTTAATTATAATTTAACCGGATTAATTAATGGCAGACTTTATTACCGACTATATGGCGGGTCTAAATATAAATTACTTTACCGCCTATATGGCTGGTCTTTATGTGACAGATAATTACCGCCTATATGGCTGGTGTAGTTGGACTAAATGGATTACCGCCTATATGGCAGGTTTTAAATGTTTAACATTATTAATTCCTGAGAAAGTAGAACATAAAATAATTTATATATTATAATAAGTGAGATTCCTAGATAAGAAATATTAAATGTGGATCCTCTAACCCCAGCATTTTATTTTATTCTAGGGAAGTGATGAAATACAATATTTTTACACTTAATAATTGATTTTATTTTTATGGGTAATTCTTTAGTTTGTTTATTGAGTCTTAAGCTTAATGCTTCTTGTTGTCTGATCACCATAAGATTGATGTGATAAATTTAAAATGAACTAGACATAGGGATTTTAGGTTTCAGCCTTAGATTCAATAGCCACGACATCTTATTGAGGATAGATAACCCTTTAATAGATTCCCAGGATAGACATATACCTGTCGGGCGGGGGTAGCCACAATTGGAACTTAATCTTAATGAATCCAGGTAATCTGGTTGACATAGACATATGGTTTAATTGGGTTATACTGGGTATTTGCATCTGACCATCGTAGAGGCTTTTGCATATTTTCGTGTTCCAGGTTACAAACTAATTTATTACACATATTTAAGAGAATCAATTCATCTTTATAATAATATTGTGTTGAGTCACAACCCTAGATCTTTGAGTCTTTTGTTATTTTCCTTAGTATTTTCTTTTGTGTCTTTAAGTATTTTATTTATCAAATCCACATTCAACCAACAAAAGCAATCATTCTTTCTCCCTATAATTAGATACCTGTAAATAAATAGTATCAATAATTAATAACAACAGTAGGAATTAAGTCCTCGTGGGATCGATATTTTTATACTACTTGAACGATACGTGCGCTTGCATTATACGTGTGTGTTTACGCCGGTCAAGTTTTTGGCGTCGTTGCCGGGACTTATTTTTCTTGAGTTATTAATTTTGAAGCTATCTAATTTACTTGTATCTAATTTTCTTTATTTTATTTTGTAATTTTTATTTCTTTCTTTTGTTTTCAGGTGGTTGAAAAATGGAACATTATTGGGAGATTAAGAGATCACGAGCTTTACTAGAAGATACACCCTAAATCTGGGAGCAACAGTCCAGTTTTCTGAGGCCTGTTGTCGAGCCAACACTATACACTGGATGTCAGAATCAAGCAATACTACATTTGCTCATCAGAACGAAATGGGGAGATGTGTAATATGTGATGGTAACCACCCGAGCGATCAATGTATATACCTTTCAGAGTGGCAGAATTATTGGAATCATTCAAGGTATGAAGAACCATCATACTTTCCATCTTATCCACCATCCACCTACGATCTTCATCAACAATCAGAACATAGAAGAAGATCAGATGATTGACATGCTCAAATATTGGAACAAGAAACGAGACGAAAAGTTGGATGCAATGCTTGAAACATACCAGAATCAATTCGAAAGTATTCATAGACAATCAGCATTCATTCAGAGACTGACAGATCAAATGAGACAATTAACAGAAAACCAGAGCTACATACCTCAAGAAGCATTTTTAGACGAAACTGACGGAGCCTTCGAGTACCAAGCATTTCGCGATGACACTTTAGCAGAGGAAGAGGCTGAGCAGTATCAGGAATATGAGGTATCAGTTCAGGAACCCGAACCGTCAAAGTCTTTATTTGACTTTTATTATTTAGATTCCGACTCTGATAAAGAAGCTGAGTTGTTTGTACCAAATGCACCAACAAAAATTGAGGATGGAACTCTGTATCCTCAAAATGAAGATCTTGGAGCGTCCATTGCATTGATGTTTTAAGAAGATCTACATGAACCATTCATTTCAGTCATATCAGAGGATGAAGACCTAAAATTAGACATATCTTTACATCCTCAGGTTGACACTTATGGAGCATGCATTTCATAGATGACAGATGAAGAACTGAACGAGGAAATCCTAAAATACATATGTGAAGAAAATGTGGAGCAAGAAGCAGAGAAAATGAAGGAGCAAATGTCTGACCTTATTGAAGATCCAGAGCATTCAGGCGAAACATCACTGTTTTGGGGAGTACAATTTAGAGATATCACCCAGAAGCTTGATAGAATGGAACTTCCATTCAAGGTCAAGCACCATACGAGACCTCATGATTTTCTTTCTTTCTTTTCAGGAACCACTGGAGCAATAAAGGTTAAAAAGGTGGCACAAGCACTGAATGAGATAAAATTATTTTTGCTACCTTACCGTTGGAAGAGACCCTTCAAAAGCAACGCTCATGGGATTGTCTTTAATCGGACATCCAAAACGACGCTGAAACCTCATTGATAGATAGATTTCAGTCACGTCTGGTTGAAGACAAAAAATTTAGCGCTAGTTGGGAGGCAACCCATGCAATTTGTTTTTATTTCTATTTCTTCATATTTTTTTGTGTATACATGTTGTAGAATTATTTTAATTTGTGTTATTTTTACAAAGGAAAAGTAAAGACGGAATATTTTGGGGACAAAGCAAGCCAGTGCAAGCGGGATTTTCGCAAATAAATTTGACAAAATATCGGGGATATAAAGTTAATCCAGTAAAGACGGCCGAGCAAGGAGTCAGCTCATGAGACGGATCTCAGGATTTATGTGTTGAAAGATTTGATTCAACCACCGACAGCCGAGACTTTCATCATTCGGTCCACTGCCAAGCACATAAGCCACGACCGAGACCCATCAATGTTAGATCCGGTTCTTCCAGCAACAAGATCACCATTTTCGGTCTGGTAAAAATCGTTCTTGAACTCTTCATTATCTCTTGAATTTCTGAATTTACAAGGAGGATAACCGAAAATTGTGGGAATTTGTGGATACTTTGTGTGGTTAATTTTGTTAAAAATGGATGCTATTGGATTGAAACCATTGACAGTGATGGGAAGACCAAAAATTTGTGAAATTTGTTGTTGATTTGTGCGGCGAATTGGATATTTCGAAGTGTGAAAAGATAAACAAAAATTGATTGAATTTCGTAGATTGGGGGTGTGAAAATCAGCGTTGTTGTGAATTTGGAAAATCTTGAGTTTTTTAGAGGAGATTCTATCAAAATTTACTGAAAAATGGTCAGATAGCGATCGTAGTAAAAAGCATAAATTGGACATAGATCTTAATCGGTAATTTTTCTTGTAAAATTTCAGCTAACCAGGTATATTCTTCTACTGTTTAAGACATTGGGGACAATGTCTCATTTAGGTTTGGGGGAGGGATTTAGTTGATTGGTATCTTGTTTTAGTTTGTGTGTTGTTTTTATTTTAGTCCAAAATTTTTTCGAAAAAAAATTAATTTGAAAATTTTTCAAAAATTACAAAAATATTTTGCGTTTTTGTTTTTATTTTGACTAAAAATGTGAAATTGGTAAGAGATAGCTGAGTAAGGAGTTCCACTCCTGAGACGTATCTCAAACCTATTTCAGAACAAGTTAATTTTTGTTATTTCATTTTAAATATTTTAATTTGAAAATTCTCCATAATACTGACTAAAATGGATCTTCAATGCTCAGTTGGCAGGCATTATCACATGCATGGTAACATACAGACATGAGCTATAATTGAAAAGTTTATAATATTCAGTGCTATAGTTAATTGGAGGGAGGAGCATCTCAAAAAGCAATGGAGTAAAAAAAATGTCTGAGATCCGAGTTATTAAGTCTGTAAGGGTGTTTTAACACCTAGTGCCATAAAGCCAACTGGTTTGGGAGTCACTAGCCCAAAGATCGCTACATGGATCAAAGATGCTGTAAAAATATATATACCTGAAGTCTCAGTAATTAAGTCTGTAGGGGTGTCTTAACACCTGGTGCCCTAAAGCCAACTGGTTTGGGAGCCACCGACCCAAACGGAAGTGTTTGTATATAAATAAAAAAAATCAATAATCAAAGAAAAAAATCAAAAAATCAGAAAAATTATTCCATTGCTGCAAAAAGGTGTGAATTCTGATAAAACTTTAGAACAAAAATATTACTCTCTTATCAACTGCACTTGTGACTGTTGTGGGCAAAAAAAAAGAGTTGAGTTGATATTTTGTTGGCTGTGTATATGGAGAATGGTAAATATAATCGGAGAATTTACTATTCAGTAATTTAGAAAGAAAAAAAAACAACTAGTAACTTGGAGTAGAAGTTTCACCTGATTAGTTACTAACTTCTTTATTCTCTTTTCTCTTGTTTTTGCTTTTGTGTGCATTAGTTTTACTTTCTTTTTACTTTTGTAAAATGTTTGTGGGTATCATTGCTGTAAACCCTCACGAGACTACAACTCGTCCATTAGGGACACCTAGGGTTTAAAGGCTTGTTGCATACGCTAAATGCAACCTTGATCCCTACGAAAGTGGCTTAGTTAAATTTTATTTTAAAGATTTTTATGTTATTTTATTCCGTGTTTTGCTCGAGGACTAGCAAAATGTTAGGTTTGGGGTGTGATGAGTGGTATTTATATCACTAATTCCCACTCATTTAACCTAATATTTTGTATAGTTCTCGGGTTTTACGAACGTTTTGATGTGTTTTATTGTTATTTTACAGGATAAATAAAGTTTGGAAAGCATTGGAAGCAATTTGGAGCCAAAACAGTGAAAAAGGATGAAAATGGCATGTTTGTAACTTGTCTGCGTCGCGACGCGCAAGTTTCCTGCATCGCGACGCCTAACATGCGCCGTAACATGCTAATGTACGCTGGGTCCACGTGTCAAAATCTGAGAAAATTGACTTGCTAACATGCGCCGTGCCACGTGTCATCATCACAGAGGATCTGCTAACATGCGCCTGGACACATGTCACAAACCTATGGTGCCGACACTCGCGTGTGACACATGTCATCTTCTGATTGGACCGAATCATCCACGAATCACATTTTACCACGTGTCAAGCTATCATTGGACCGATTTACCGTGTACCACGTGTCAAATTCTTATTGGGCCGACGAGATCCGCGTCAACGGTCAAATTCAAAACGCGTGGACCTAGTCAACAGAGCCAGCGTCGCGACGCAAGAAGGAAGTTGGCGTCGCGATGCTAACCCAAAATTTTGCCTATAAATTGAGGCTTTCAGCACCTCATTTGGTGTGCTTTCCTTGGGATTTTTTCCCTAATTTCATAGGAAGCATCTAGTTTTGTAAATTATTGTAATATTAAAATTATGTATTTTTATTTTTAGTTTTTATTACAGCTTTTTATTTATTTACTTTATGTTCTGTAGTTAAATTGCCGCTGGGGTAAAAGGTGAAACATTTAATATAATTATCTAGGTCAATCTCACTTAATTATAATTTAACCGGATTAATTAATGGCAGACTTTATTACCGACTATATGGCGGTCTAAATATAAATTACTTTACCACCTATATGGCTGGTCTTTATGTGACAGATAATTACCGCCTATATGGCTGGTGTAGTTGGACTAAATGGATTACCGCCTATATGGCAGGTTTTAAATGTTTAACATTATTAATTCCTGAGAAAGTAGAACATAAAATAATTATATATTATAATAAGTGAGATTCCTAGATAAGAAATATTAAATGTGGATCCTCTACCCCCAGCATTTTATTTTATTCTAGGGAAGTGATGAAAACACAATATTCACACTTAATAATTGATTTATTTTTATGGGTAATTCTTAGTTTGTTTATTGAGTCTTAAGCTTAATGCTTCTTGTTGTCTGATCACCAATAAGATGATGTGATAAATTTAAAATGAACTAGACATAGGGATTTTAGGTTTCAGCCTTAGATTCAATAGCCAACGATCTTTATTGAGGATAGATAACCCTTTAATAGATTTCCTTACAGGATAGACATATACCTGTCGGGCGGGGGTAGCCACAATTGGAACTTAATCTTAATGAATCCAGGTAATCTGGTTGACATAGACATATGGTTTAATTGGGTTATACTGGGTATTTGCATCTGACCATCGACAGAGGCTTTTGCATATTTTCGTGTTCCAGGTTAACAAACTAATTTATTACACATATTTAAGAGAATCAATTCATCTTTATAATAATATTGTGTTGAGTCACAACCCTAGATCTTTGAGTCTTTTGTTATTTTCCTTAGTATTTTCTTTTGTGTCTTTAAGTATTTTATTTATCAATCCACATTCAACCAACAAAAGCAATCATTCTTTTCTCCCTATAATTAGATACCTGTAAATAAATAGTATCAATAATTAATAACAACAGTAGGAATTAAGTCCTCGTGGGATCGATATTTTTATACTACTTGAACGATACGTGTGCTTGCATTATACGTGTGTGTTTACGCCGGTCAAATACATGGATGAGTTGAATGAATAATGTATATCAGATGGATATTAGAAGGGAAATGAAGTGATTTGTTCTAGGAATCTGTGAGATATCCATCCGTATATCATTATTAATTTATTTACCGCGCCTTATTATGCTTTTAGAATGCATGCTTAAGGGTGTATGATGAGACCTAACAAAGATAATAAATTGGTTGCCAATTTAGGCAAAAAACCCTCAATAAATATTAAGCGTTTTCCTTCCATTGAGTGATTCTTACTCAACATCCTAGATTGTCACTGGTTTGTTAGCCAAAGTCAAGACCTTTGTCCATCGCAGATGTGTTTGAATCATGAAGGCTTTGTTCCATATCGTATGTCTTATCCAAGTTGTGATTTGTTGGCCAAAGTCAAGATCACTTCTTGTCCATCGACATCGATTACAAAGCTTTCCAAAGTCAATGGGTTCCACTTAACTGGAATCATTAAGCTTGTTGTGCCAAAGCCAATGCTTAGTTGATTCAGAGGAAAAAGGTTAGGAAAATATATTGGATATATATTGTATATATGTTTCGGACTTGGAGGTCCACCTACCGGATCTAGGAATTGGATGAGATCCAATTGATCATAGAGATTTACCTAGTTAAATATCATACAGCTTATTGGCCAAAGTCAAGGTTGTGTGTTATTTAACGGGATCCTAGCCCACTAGGAAACTAGGTTTCTCGAGTACTCAAAAGAGGGTTAGAGGCTCGCCGAAAAATAGTGGGAGGCTAGTATTGAATTTGCAATTTCGTTCAAATACTTAGCTTTACGCGCTTTCAAATTATTTCGTCAATTATTTTATTAGTTGGACTAATATATTATTATTTTTCTTGTAACAGTTAGACTGCACCCATACATCGTTAATCGAATAGTTGGACTATTGCGATTAAGATGACAAGGAAGTTAAGCATTAGGGATATTGTCATTGGCGATAATCTCTTTAATGGCACAAACTTTCAAGATTGGGATATGAATCTTAGAATTGTTACTCTACACCATAGAGAGACCTCTTGGGCCTAAGCCCCGACCTGATCAGTTGCTTGAGCTAGAGCTTTAGAAGACTCATAGAGATGACAACGCGACTGCTCAATCAGTAATGCTTACTGCTATGACTCCACAATTCCGTCGTCAAAACAAGGGGTTGGATCCCTATGAGATGATAGCGAATTTACATGATCTTCACCGATCTAATCTTAGATCGCAAAGATATGAGTTGCAGAAGAAGCTCTTCCGCGCTCGCATGTCAGATGGTACGTCTGTTGAGAACCATGTGTCACAAATGATTGCTGACATTGAGCAGCTCGGACAGATGGGCATCGTCTTCGAGGCTGAGACTTCAGTAGATTTGATCCTACAGTCTCTCTCCTGACACTTGGAGTGGGTTCATCATGAACTACAACATGTTGAACTAAGACCAAACTCTTGGAGTGTTGATGTCCACTCTGCCCGAAGCAGAAAAAGAGCTCCTTAAGGGCAAGAAGGGCGAGACGCACTTTGTTTCAACATCTCAGACTCCGAGGGCTTGGCTCAAGGCGACTGAAGGTGTCAAAAAGAAGAAGCATAAGAATAAGGGCAAGGCCAAATCGTCAAAGGGTTCTGGGAAACCTATGGACAAATCCCAAGATTTATGTCTGCAGTGCGGGAAGCGGGGTCACTGGAAGCGTGGTTGCCGTGAGTACAAGGCACACATGAAGGAAATCAAAGCGGGCAAGGCACCGGCTTCAGGTATGTTGTTATAGAAATAAACATGTCTACTACTAGTTTTAAAAATTGGATTTTTGATTCTGGTTATGGAACTCATATATGTACTGATGTGCATGATCTGCGGATTAGTAGGAGACTGGCCTCAGGAGAGATTGACCTCCGCGTTGGAAATGGGACACACGTCGCCGTTTTGGCCGTTGGCACTTTTGTTTTGGAACTGCCCTCGGGGCATGTACTTAAACTATCAGACTGTTATTATGTACCTAGTTTGACTAGGAATATTATTTCTGTATCTATGTTAGCCCAAGGTGTGTACATTTTTGTATTTAGAAACACTGGGTGTTTTATATATAAAAATGATATGGAAATTTGCACTGCTGATGCAAATAATGGTCTTTATATTTTGAATATGAATCAATCTCAAACATATAATGTAACAAACAAAAGGCTTAAAGTAAATAACAAAGATGAAACTTATATGTGGCATTGTCGTATGGGACACATAAACAAGACATGTATATCCACACTTTCGAAGGGTGGGTACTTGGACGGATTTGATCCAAATTCATATGACGTCTGCGAATCTTGTTTATTAGGCAAGATGCCTAAATCACCTTTTAGCGGTAAAGGTGCATGTGCCACCGAACTGTTAGCCCTTGTTCATAGTGACGTTTGTGGGCCCATGTCTAGCTAGGCTAGAGGTGGATATTAATACTTCATAACCTTTACGGATGATGCATCGCGTTATGGTTATGTGTATCTTATGAGACACAGTCGGAAACTTTTGAGAAATTTAAAGAGTTTCGACACGAAGTAGAAAAACAGACTGGTAAAAGTATTAAGACATTACGGTCGGACCGTGGTGGCGAATACTTAAGCAATGAGTTTCTTGATTACTTAAAAGAATATGGTATTCTTTCACAGTGGACTCCTCCCGGAACTCCGCAATTAAATGGTGTGTCTGAACGGAGAAACCGAACTTTGTTAGACATGGTAAGGTCTATGATGAGTCGCACAGAGCTACCTATTTCCTTCTGGGGATATGCATTGAACATTGCAATACTTATTTTGAATAAGGTTCCGTCAAAGTCTGTTCAACAGACTCCATATGAAATATGGACAGGAAAGAAACCGGGTTTCTCATTCTTGAAGATTTGAGGTTGCTGGGCATACGTCAAACATTTGGAAGGTACCAAACTAGAACCCAAATCGGATAAATGCCTATTTGTAGGATATCCTAGGGAAACCAAAGGATATTACTTCTATCACCCACAAGAGAACAAAGTATTTGTTGCTCTACATGCGGTTTTCCTTGAGAAGGAATTCCTAAATGCAGTGATAAGTGGGAGGAAAGTAGAACTCGATGAAAATCGGAGTGAAATTGTTCCTGACACAGAATCCTTAACGGAACATGAACAGTCCATCAGGGATGAGACTGTACCATAATCTTCGAATACACAAGGACCGCGTAGGTCGGAGAGAGTCAGAAAAAAACCTGAGAGGTATGGGTTTCTGATCTCACCTCATGTGGATATTAATCTTATTGAGGAAGATGAGCCGGCTACGTATGAGGAAGCGATACAAGGTATCGACTCTGGTTTATGGCAAGATGCCATGAATTCCAAAATGGATTCCATGTACACCAACCAAGTTTGGACACTGGTTGATGCACCAGAAGGCGTAAAGCCTATTGGTTACAAATGGGTCTTCAAGAGGAAGACCGACATGGATGGCAACATACAAACGTACAAAGCTAGGCTTGTAGCGAAAGGGTATCGTCAACGATATGGTGTCGATTACGACGAAACGTTTTCACCTGTTGCCATGATTAAATCCATTCGGATAATGCTTGCTATTGCTACATATTTCGATTACGAGATATGGCAGATGGACGTCAAAACCGTTTTCCTTAACGGAAACCTTTTGGAGGATTTTTATATGCAATAGCCTGACGGTTTTTTCGTGCCAAGACTTGCAAACAAGGTTTGTAAATTAAATCGATCCATTTATGGATTGAAGCAAGCATCGCGTTCTTGGAACCAACATTTTGATGAGATCATAAAATAATATGATTTCGTTCAAAACGAGGATGATCCTTGTGTATATAAGAAGGTTAATGGGAGCGCACTGACTTTCATTGTCCCTTATGTTGATGATGTATTGCTTATTGGAAATGACATTCCCATGTTAACATCGGTGAAAGCTTGGCTTTTATTAAAATTCTCCATGAAAGATCTGGGAGAAGCAGCCTTTATCATAGGAATAAAGATCTACCGGGATAGATCTAGAAAGCTGCTTGGACTCTCCCAGAGCACGTACAATGAAAAAGTGTTGAAGAGATTAAACATGGATCAGTCCAAGAGGGGACTGTTGCCAGTGTCACATAGCGTCACTGACCGGCGTAAACACACACGTATAACGCAAGCGTACGTATCGTTCACGTAGTATAAAAAGTATCGATCCCACGATGATAGACTTAATACCTAATCTATTAATTTTATGAGGTCAAATGGTTACTAGTATCTAACAGGTTGATTGATTGATTTGAAATGGTGATGATTCTAAATTTAAAAACAAGTAAAAAAAAAACAGTAGGTTTAAGAAAATTCAATATTAAAAACTATCTAGGGTTGTGAATCTTTCTAATATCTTTTAAAAGATGAAGTGGTTATTTCATGGTTGTGTAATAAATCGGTTTACTAACCTGGAACCACTAAATTATGCAAAAGCCTCTGTCGATGGTCAGACGCAAATACCCAGTTTAACCCAATTGAACCATATGTCTATGTCAACCAAATTATCTTGATTCGTTAACTTTAAGTTTCAATTATGGCTACCCCCGCCCGACAGGTATATGTCTATCCTGTAAGGAAATCTATTAAAGGGTTATTTATCCTCAAAGAAGATCGTGGGCTATTAAGTCTAAGGCTGAAACCTAAAATTCCTTTGTCAAGTTTATTTTAGATTTACCACATCAATCTTATTGGTGATAAGACAACGATAAGCATTAAGCTTAAGACTTCATAAGTAAACCTTTAAATGACCCAAACTACAAAATAATCCCTTATAAACCGGTGATATTAGAATTCATCACAACCCCAGATAACTAACTTAGTTACGACACATAACTAGGGCTAGTAAAAACTTAAATAAAATAAAAGACATAAAGTAAAATGCTGAAAAGTAAATTGCTGAAAAGTAAATGACGGAAAGTAAATGCTGAAATTAAATACTGAAAATTAAATGCTGAAAAGTAAATGCTGAAAGTAAATTACTGAAAAGTAAATGCTGAAAGTAAATTGCTGAAAGAAAATTCCTGAAAAGTAAATGCTGAAAGTAAATTGCTGAAAAGTAAATAAAGTAAAAGTACAATAAAAGAAAATGCTGAGGTAAAATGATCCACTTTTATTACTTATATTTTAGATATCTCCCTTAATATAATATAATAACTTTGCATGAAAATTATCAACCAGCCATATAGGCGGTATCCAGATTAAGTCAAATTAATAATTAATTACCAACCGACCAATCAGGCGGTATCTAGTTTAGTCAGGTTAAAACCAATTTAAATAATTACCAACCGACCAATATGGCGGTATCCTCGTTAAGTCAGGTTTTAACTAGTTTATATATTATAATTAAGGGAGATTAATCTAAATATTAGTAATATAAGTTTTACCTTTTACCCCAGTAAGGGGGAGTTACCTCCTCATTACTGAAAAGTAAAAACTGAAAATTAAAGAAAGAAAAGTACGGTGCGTAAAAGTAAATTGCGGAAAGTAAAAACTGAAAAGTAAAGAAAAGAAATTGCGAAAGCGGAAATTAATTACTGAAAGCTGTAAATAAACAAACAAGATACAATATTCTTAGTATTCTTAAGGAATTCCTTAAAAGAAAGTATGAATTTACAAATGTAATGACTTGGTATTTATAGGCAAAATTTTGCCTCCATCAAATCATCCATTTAATCCATTATTAATTGCTCCACTAATTGCTCCACCAAATCCATTATTAATTGCTCCACTAATTACTTATCATGTTTGGTGGTGATTTGATAATTTTTATTATTTATTTATTAATTTATTTTTTACTTTGAAAATGACTTTAATAATTACACACAACACACTTCTGGATGGTTCATCAATTTCGGTCATGAAATCTTCCAAATTCTAAATTATTTTGTTTTTCAACGTTGTAGAGCTTTGAGTCTTCTTTAATCTAGAACTTGATTCAGCTCAATCCGATATCGGAGTAAAACGTTATGCCCAAAATACGAATGATGCGCAAAATTGGAATTTCCAAAATTGCACTTCGTTGAAACGCCCTTTCAAGTTTCCAATCTCCAAAATTAATATGTCAAGTCCAATTTTTGCCCTTATTTGACCCACATTTCGTCCTTAATGATTTCATTGGTTCCCAATATTATTTTATCTGCAAAATAAACTAAAACACATCAAAACGTTCATCAAACCCGAGAAACTAAACAAAATATTAAGAAAAGGGGCGGTAAATATTGATATATTTTCCGCTGATCACACCCCCCAACCGAACATTTTGCTAGTCCTCGAGCAAAACAACAAAATAAAATACAAGAAACAATTAAAATTAAACTAAGCCACTTTCGTAGGGATCACGTTGCATTTAGCATTTGCAACAAGCCTTTAAACCCCTAGGTGTCCCTAGTGGACGAGTTGTAGTCTCGTGAGGGTTTACAACAAAAAAAGAAAAAGCCAAAAACATTTTGCAAAAGTAAAATATATAATACATGCACACAAAAGCAAAAAGACAAGAGAAAATAGAATAAAGAAGTTAGTGACTAATCAGGTGAAACTTCTACTCCAAGTTACTAGTTGTTTTCTTTCTTTCTAAATTACTGAATAAGTAAATTCTCCGATTATATTTACCATTCTCTGTATACACAGCTGATAAAATATTAAACAACTCATTTTTGCCCACAACAGTCACAAGTGTAGTCGATAAGAGAGTAATATTTTTTTCCTAAAGTTTTATCAGAATTCACACCTTTTTGTAGCAATGGAATAATTTTTCTGATTTTTCTGATTTTTTCTTTGATTTTTGATTTTTTATTTTTATATACAATATCTTCCATCTATGTAGCGAGTGTTGGGTCGGTGGCTGCCAAACCAGTTGGCTTTAGGGCACCAGGTGTTAAGACACCCCTACGGACTTAATTACTGAGACTTCATACATATATAATTTTGCAGCATTTTTGATCCATGTAGCGAGCTTTGGGCCAGTGACTCCCAAACCAGTTGGCTTTAGGGCACTAGGTGTTAAAACACCCTTAATGACTTAATAACTCTGACCTCATACGGTTTTTTTTTTTTCTACTCATCACTTTTTGAGATGCTTCCTCCGATTAAACTAGAGCACTGAATATTACAAACTTTTCAATCTTAGCTCATGTCCGTATGTTACATGCATGTTGATAATATCTGCTAACTGAGATATGAAGATCCATTTTAGTCAGTTTTATGGAGAATTCACAAATTAAATAATTCAAAAGGAAATAAACAAAAATTAACTTGTTCCGAAATAGGTTTGAGATACGTCTCAGGAGTGGAAACTCCTTACTCAGCTATCTCTTACCAATTTCACCTTTTTAAACAAAATAAAAACACAAAAACGCAAAATATTTTTGTAATTTTTGAAAAATTTTCAATTTTGTTTTGTATTTTTCGAAAAATTTTGGAATAAAAATAAAAACAACACACAAACTAAAAATAAGGTACTGATCAACTAATTCCCTTCTCCAAACCTAAATGAAACATTGTCCCCAATGTCTTAAACAGTAGAAGAAGAGTTTAGAAGACAATACCTGGTTAGCTGAAATTCTACAGGAAATTAAAGATTAAGATCCAGATTAATCCGACGCCTCTTACCAAGATTGTCTTCGGACCAATTTATCTTTGAAAGGATAGGGTCAACTTGTGGTTCATAGGCTAAGATTTGGTCAATTAGATCTGGAGCAGTTCTGGCAGTAAAGAGAAGTTCTTTTAAAGGTTTTGACACGAACCCATTTCTCCGAGCATCATCAAGAAACACACAAAGAAAATCATAAAATCCTTCAACATTGTACAGTCCCAGCGGTTTCTGGTGTATGTTCAGGTTCGCCCAAGATAACACTGTAAAAATTTCCTCCAATGTACCCAAGCCAATGGCAAAGCAATAAAAGCATCAGCATAATTAATCATTTCTACCAATCGTTCAGACATACCTGGCACGATCAGTTCCTCTCCGTTTGATGGTCCAATAAGATTTGCCTCAGCCAAGGGTTTGGAATGATTCCCAAAACGTGACTGCCTCCTTCCTGTAAGACCTTTGAAACGATCCCCATTAGTCAAAGATTACCTCCGCCATATACTAAGTGCATATTCCTTGCAGCTAAGACTCGACCCAATTCATGTGCTGCTTCTATGTATTGTGGCTTAACACCAACACTAGAACCGAAAAACACACAGATGTTTTCAACTCGTCTTCTTGAAGTGGCTTCCATGTTTTACTTTGGATGTCTTCAAAATTGCAATGATGAGTTGAATTTATAACACATGAAAAGGTTGAGTAAAATAATCACTAGTACCTTCCAAATGACAATTAGTTAAACAGTAAAATAAATCGTATAGTCAAAAGGTCTGGATCATGTCGGAGAAAATAAAAGAAAACAACAAAACAAATTACAATTATTAGGAAAAGACAAAGAGATATAATATTTAAAAGAAAAGTAGCGGCTTGATTGACGTCTATGCGTCAGGGACAAGCTTCCCATCCAATTTTCTTATAAATTGGCAAACAAGGTATTTTTGAGTCAGATTCCCGAGACTTAACTGTTGTCTTTTTTTTTGAAATTGTGTATGTAATTGCGAATGGCTATAGAACATATCCACTGGATGCGTCTCAAGAGTCGAAGATATATTATCTACAGACTCCTTACTCAAGCCATCCCTAATGAATTTAATTTTTCTTCGCGATTATCAACACCATTCCTAAAGAATGACAACGAGTATTGCAATTCTAGCGTGCAAATAGTAACAACACCCATTTGCTTAGCTCTACGTTTCTTTACATAGGTGCTTCTTCCAAAACCAGGCAGATGTGAAATAAAAGAATCAGAAGACTCACCTGCCAATCGGACCCGTGCTTCAATTACCCAACGAATATCATTAGGAACACCATGGATCGTTAGTAATCTCATCCCTTCTAAGGGAGCTTTGTAGACTTTCAGCAGAGAGTTTTGAGGGAGAGAAGGAAATTGCTTGTGAAGTTTTGCGAGAGCTTCTTCCATCGTGAAATGACTTACCTGCAAAAATTAAACACACAAAAATAAAACACACCAGATCACAATATATACACAAATTGCATGGGTTGCCTCCCTGCGAGAGCTAAGTTTAAAGTCGTCAGCTAGACGTGACTTCTCAATCGTTAGGCTGGATCTGAAAGTGTGACACTTTCTTTTTGTCGCTCAAATGATTCTCCCCAGTAATGATTGACACGCTTGTTTTTAACCTTGAAAGTTTTGTTGGAGTCAGGATCATATATCTCAATGGCTCTATCTGGTAAAACTTTGGTGATCAAGAATGGACCTGACCACCGTGATTTTGGCTTCCATGGGAATAATTTCACCCTTGATTTGTTTAACAGTACCTTCAGCTCTGGTTCCAGTTGTATGCGCACTAACTTTTCATCATGTCTCTTCTTGGCCTTTTCTTTGTACAATTTGGCATCCTCAAAAGGCTGATTGTGAAATTCCTCCAATTCATTGAGCTGGTGGAACTTTTTATATTCTATTGCTTTAAGTGCAAGAATTGGCTTTTTCAGTGCAAAAGACGTTTTATCTTCAGGCTCCATAGGCAATTGACATGTTTTAAGTTTGTCAGTAGAACTTTGCATGTATTGGAGTTCTGGATGGTACTGTGTATCACATCAAGTCTGAAACATTCCTCATTCTTTTCATCATCTGGGAAATTCTTGCCTTGAAAACATTGAATGTTACCTCTTGGTCATGTACCCTCATGGTTAATTCTCCTTTTTGTACATCAATAATGGTTCGACCTGTAGCCAAGAATGATCTCCCGAGGATGATTGGCACGTCTGCGTCTTCCTCCTATCAAGGACAATAAAATCTGCTGGAAAATGAATTTGTCAACCTTGACCAGTACATCCTCAACTACGAGCACTGTTTGTCCAATTTGTTTTTTCTGAAGACACTGAGGAAAATGTGGAGGTGGAGTGATCTGTTTTTTTTCTTTCCTTCTTTTTCCTCCATCTGTTGCTTTGTTTCTTTTGGAATTCCTCAGCAGTTGTTTTGGCTCCAACATTTTGTTGATTTCAGTACCGTTTTTTAACATGATGCATGACATTACTCTTCCCTCAGTTCTTAGATTGGGTTCTGTGTTGCTGGGGAAGTACCTGGCGGTCTGTAACTTTGAGCATTGGCCAGTTGTCCGATTTGATTCTCCAGTGCTCTGATGGAAGCAGATTGGACTCTGGAGATAGCATCGTATTCTGCTTGTTGCTTTTTGAACATCTCTGCAATCCATTCTTTCATTTCTGGTTCTTTTTCATGTTCTTGGCCTTTGTTCTGTTGTTGAAATCCTGATGGATAGTTCTGCTGTTGAAATCCAGGTGGTGGATTATTTTTTGTCCTGAATTGTTGCTCCATGAAAAATTGGGATGATTCCTCCACCCTGGGTTGTAGGTGTTGGAATATAGATTGTTCCTCTATCTGTTGATATTGTTGACATAATTCACCGTCTCTTCAAGTTGGTTTGGTTCTGGTGCTCCTCCATATGGTGAACTTGTGGATCCAGTGCTGAGAGTCTCCATGAATTTGCATATCTGATCCAGCTTGGAGTTAACTGCTGTATTGGCTCCACTTTCATAAATTCCTGCAATTCTTTGGATCATGCTCATTTCTGTTGGCCACAAGGAATTGTTGTTGGCCATTTCTTCGATTAGGTCCCAGGCTTGATCTTCTTCTCCTTTTGCCATTAAAGCTCCTCCAGCAGCAGCATCGATTGTGGTTCTCATCAGTCCAGAAAGTCCATTATAGAGGTTTGGACTTGAAGCCATTTTGGAATCTCATGGTGAGGACATTTCCGGAGCAAATCTTTGTACATTTCCCAAGCTTCATAGAGAGTTTCTCAGTCTTATTACACAAAGGATGTGATGTTATTCCTCAGCTTTCCAGTTCTGGCTGGTGGAAAGTACTTTGCAAGAAATTTGGTGGCTAAAGTGTTCCAAGTTGTGATGGAATCTGCTGGTAGTGAATGTAGTCAAGCTTTAGCTCTGTCTTTCAAGGAGTATGGGAAAATACGCAGTCTCATTGCTTCTTCAGCTTCTCGATTGTAATTGAAAGTGCCGCAAACTTCAAGGAAGTTGCTGATGTGGGCATTAGGATCTTCAGTTGCATTTCCCCCAAACTGAACTGACTTCTGAATCATCTGAATGCATGTTTTGATGTCACCCGCATTTGCTGGTAAGGGAGGAAGTACAATACAAGAAATGAGTTTGTCAACCACCGGAATGGTTCTGTCTCAAAATGGGAATTGGTGGTGCAACCTCCAAAGGTTCAGGTTCCATGTTGACTAAAGATTATTGGCCTTTTCGCCTTTCCCTTCTCAACTGTCTGATGGTTCTTTAAATTTTTGGGTCAAGCGGTCGGAGTTCAAAGCTTCTGGTTCGTCTCATAAAGTTTCTGAGAACATGAAACACAAGAAAAAAAAAACAGTGAGTAAAAAGAAATTAGATACAAGTAAAGGTATCTAACCTCTAAACTAATAGTGAAAGATAAATAAGTCCCCGGCAACGGCGCCAAAAACTTGACCGGCGTAAACAAACACGTATAACTCAAGCGTACGTATCATTCAAGTAGTATAAAAAGTATCGATCCCACGAGGACTTAATACCTAATCTACTAATTTATGAGGTCAAATGATTACTAGTATCTAACAGGTTGATTGATTGATTTGAAATGGTGATGATTCTAAATTTAAAAACAAGTAAATAAAATTGCACAAAAGTAGGTTTAAGAAAATTCAATATTAAAAACTATCTAGGGTTGTGAATCTTTATAATATCTTTTAAAAGATGAAGTGGTTATTTCATGGTTGTGTAATAAATCGGTTTACTAACCTGGAACACTAAATTATGCCAAAAACCTCTATCGATGGTCAGACGCAAATACCCAGTTTAACCCAATTGAACCATATGTCTATGTCAACCAAATTATCTGGATTCGTTAAGTTTAAGTTCCAATTATGGCTACCCCCGCCTGACAGGTATATGTCTATCCTGTAAGGAAATCTATTAAAGGGTTATCTATCCTCAAGGAAGATCGTGGGCTATTAAGTCTAAGGCTGAAACCTAAAATTCCTTTGTCAATTTTATTTTAGATTTACCACATCAATCTTATTGGTGATCATACAACAAGAAGCATTAAGCTTAAGACTTAATAAATAAACCTTTAAATTACCCAAACTATAAAATAACCCCTTATAAACCGGTGGATATTAGAATTCATCACAACCCCAGATAACTAACTTAGTTACGACACATAACTATGCTAGTAAAAACTTAAATAAAATAAAAGACATAAAGTAAATGCTGAAAAGTAAATTGCTGAAAAGTAAATGACGGAAAGTAAATGCTGAAATTAAATACTGAAAATTAAATGCTGAAAAGTAAATGCTGAAATTAAATTACTGAAAAGTAAATGCTGCTGAAAAGTAAATTGCTGAAAAGTAAATTGCTGAAAAGTAAATAAAGTAAAAGTACAATAAATGAAAATGCTGAGGTAAAAGGATCCACTTTTATTACTTCTATTTTAGATATCTCCCTTAATATAATATATTAACTTTGCATGATAATTACCAACCAGCCATATAGACGGTATCCAGATTAAGTCAAATTAATATTTAATTACCAACCGACCAATCAGGCGGTATCCAGTTTTGTCAGGTTAAAACCAATTTAAATAATTACCAACCGACCAATATGGCGGTATCCTCGTTAAGTTAGGTTTAAAATAGTTTATATTTTATAATTAAGGAAGATTAATCTAAATATTAGTAATAAGAGTTTTACCTTTTACCCCAGCAAAGGGGAGTTACCTCCTCATTACTGAAAAGTAAAAACTGAAAATTAAAGAAAGAAAAGTACTGTGTGTAAAAGTAAATTGCGGAAAGTAAAAACTGAAAAGTAAAGAAAAGAAATTACGAAAGCGGAAATTAATTACTGAAAGCTGTAAATAAACAAACAAGATACAATCTTCTTAGTATTCTTAAGGAATTCCTTAGAAGAAAGTATGAATTTACAAATGAAATGACTTGGTATTTATAGGCAAAATTTTGCCTCCATCAAATCATCCACCAAATCCATTATTAATTGCTCCACTAATTACTCCACCAAATCCATTATTAATTGCTCCACTAATTTCTTATCATGTTTGGTGGTGATTTGATAATTTTTATTATTTATTTATTAATTTATTTTTTGCTTTGAAAATGACTTTAATAATTACACACAACACACTTCTGGATGGTTCATCAATTTCGGTAATGAAATCTTCCAAATTCGAAATTATTTTTTTTTTCAATGTTGTAGAACTTTGAGTCTTCTTTAATATGGAACTTGAATCAGCTCAATCCGATATCGGAGTAAAACGTTATGCCCAAAATACGAATGATGCACAAAATTAGGATTTCCAAAACTGCACTTCGTTGAAACGCCCTTTCAAGTTTCCAATCTCCAAAATTAATATGTCAAGTCCAATTTTTGCCCTTATTTGACCCACATTTCGTCCTTAATGATTTCATTAGGTCCCAATATTATTTTATCTGCAAAATAAACTAAAACACATCAAAACGTTCATCAAACCCGAGAAACTAAACAAAATATTAAGTAAAATGGGCGGTAAATATTGATATATTTTCCGCTCATCACACCCCCAAACCTAACATTTTGCTAGTTCTCGAGCAAAAAAACAAAATAAAATACAAGAAACAATTAAAATTAAACTAAGCCAATTTCGTAGGGATCACAGTTGCATTTAGCATTTGCAACAAGCCTTTAAACCCCTAGGTGTCCCTAGTGGACGAGTTGTAGTCTCGTGAGGGTTTAAAAAATGATACCCACAAACATTTTACAAAAGTAAAAAGATAATAATATCAATGTACACAAAAGCAAAAAGACAAGAGAAAAGAGAATAAAGAAGTTAGTGACTAATCAGGTGAAACTTCTACTCCAAGTTACTAGTTGTTTTCTTTCTTTCTAAATTACTGAATAAGTAAATTCTCCGATTACATTTACCATTCTCCATATACACAGCTGACAAAATATTAAACAACTCATTTTTGCCCACAACAGTCACAAGTGCAGTCGATAAGAGAGTAATATTTTTGTCCTAAAGTTTTATCAGAATTCACACCTTTTTGTAGCAATGGAATAATTTTTCTGATATTTCCGATTTTTTCTTTGATTTTTTATTTTTTTATTTATATACAATATCTTCCATCTATATAGCGAGTGTTGGGTCGGTGGCTCCCAAACCAGTTGGCTTTAGGGCACCAGGTGTTAAGACACCCCTACGGACTTAATTACTGAGACTTCAGATATATATATTTTTGCAGCATCTTTGATCCATGTAGCGAGCTTTGGGCCAGTGACTCCCAAACCAGTTGGCTTTAGGGCACTAGGTGTTAAAACACCCTTACAGACTTAATAACTCAAATCTCAGACCTTTTTTTTTTTTTTTTACTCCATCACTTTTTGAGATGCTTCCTCCGATTAAACTAGAGCACTAAAATTACAAACTTTTCAATCTTAGCTCATGTCCGTATGTTACAATGCATGTTGATAATATCTGCTAACTGAGTATATGAAGATCCATTTTAGTCAGTTTTATGGAGAATTCACAAATTAAATAATTCAAAAGGAAATAAACAAAAATTAACTTGTTCCGAAATAGGTTTGAGATACGTCTCAGGAGTGGAAACTCCTTACTCAGCTATCTCTTACCAATTTCACCTTTTTAAACAAAATAAAAACACAAAAACGCAAAATATTTTTGTAATTTTTGAAAAAATTTTCAATTTTGTTTTGTATTTTTCGAAAAATTTTGGAATAAAAATAAAAACAACACACAAACTAAAAATAAGTACTGATCAACTAATTCCTTCTCCAAACCTAAATGAAACATTGTCCCCAATGTCTTAAACAGTAGAAGAAGAGTTTAGAAGACAATACCTGGTTAGCTGAAATTCTACAGGAAAATAAAGTTAAGATCCAGATTAATCCGACGCCTCTTACCAAGATTGTCTTCGGACCAATTTATCTTTGAAAGGATAGGGTCAACTTGTGGTTCATAGGCTAAGATTTGGTCAATTAGATCTGGAGCAGTTCTGGCAGTAAAGAGAAGTTCTTTTAAAGGTTTTGACACGAACCCATTTCTCCGAGCATCATCAAGAAACACACAAAGAAAATCATAAAATCCTTCAAATGTACAGTCCCAGCGGTTTCTGGTGTATGTTCAGGTTCGCCCAAGATAACACTGTAAAAATTTCTCTAATGTACCCAAGCCACATGGCAAAGCAATAAAAGCATCAGCATAATTAATCATTTCTACCAATCGTTCAGACATACCTGGCACGATCAGTTCCTCTCCGTTTGATGGTCCAATAAGATTTGCCTCAGCCAAGGGTTTGGAATGATTCCCAAAACGTGACTGCCTCCTTCCTGTAAGACCTTTGAAACGATCCCCATTAGTCAAAGATTACCTCCGCCATATACTAAGTGCATATTCCTTGCAGCTAAGACTCGACCCAATTCATGTGCTGCTTCTATGTATTGTGGCTTAACACCAACACTAGAACCGAAAAACACACAGATGTTTTCAACTAGTCTTCTTGAAGTGGCTTCCATGTTTTACTTTGGATGTCTTCAAAATTGCAATGATGAGTTGAATTTATAATACATGAAAAGGGTGAGTAAAATAATAGCACTAGTACCTTCCAAATGACAATTATTAGTTAAACAGTAAAATAAATCGTAATAGTCAAAAGGTATGGATCCTGTCGGAGAAAATAAAAGAAAACAACAAAACAAATTACAATTATTAGGAAAAGACAAAGAGATATAATATTTAAAAGAAAAGTAGCGGCTTGATTGACGTCTATGCGTCAGGGACAAGCTTCCCATCCAATTTTCTTATAAACTGGCAAACAAGGTATTTTTGAGTCAGATTCCCGAGACTTAACTGTTGTCTCTCTTTTTGAAATTGTGTATGTAATTTGCGAATGGCTATATGAACATATCCACTGGGATGCGTCTCAAGAGTCGAAGATATATTATCTACAGACTCCTTACTCAAGCCATCCCTAATGAATTTAATTTTATCTTCGCGATTATCAGACACCATTCCTAAAGATCGACAACGAGTATTGCAATTCCAGCGTGCACATTTGTAACAAACACCCATTTGCTTAGCTCTACGTTTCTTTGCATAGGTGCTTCTTCCAAAACCAGGCAGATGTGAAATAAAAGATTCAGAAGACTCACCTGCCAATCAGACCCGTGCTTCAATTACCCAACGAATATCATTAGGAACACCATGGATCGTTAGTAATCTCATCCGTTCCAAGCGAGCTTTGTAGACTTTCATCAGAGAGTTTTGAGGGAGAGAAGCCAATTGCTTGTGAAGTTTTGCGAGAGCTTCTTCCATCGTGAAATGACTTTACCTGCAAAAATTAAACACACAAAAATAAAACACACCAGATCACAATATATACACAAATTGCATGGGTTGCCTCCCTACGAGAGCTAAGTTTAAAGTCGTCAGCTAGACGTGACTTCTCAATCGTTAGGCTGGATCTGAAAGTGTGACACTTTCTTTTTGTCGCTCAAATGATTCTCCCAAGTAGTGCTTGAAACGCTTGTTTTTAACCTTGAAAGTTTTGTTGGAGTCAGGATCATGTATCTCAACAGCTCTATCTGGTAAAACTTTGGTGATAAAAAATTGACCTGACCACCGTGATTTTGGCTTCCATTGGAAGAATTTCACCCTTGATTTGTTTAACAGTACCTTCTGCCCTGGTTCCAGTTGTATGCGCACTAACTTTTCATCATGTCTCTTCTTGGCCTTTTCTTTGTACAATTTGGCATCCTCAAAAGGCTGATTGTGAAATTCCTCCAATTCGTTGAGCTGGTGGAACTTTTTATATTCTATTGTTTGAAGTACGAGAATTGGCTTTTTCAGTGCAAAAGACGCTTTATCTTCAGGCTCCACAGGCAATTGACATGTTTTAAGTTTGTGAGTAGAACTTTGCATTGTATTGGAGTTCTGGATGGTACTGTGTATCACATCAAGTCTGAAACATTCCTCATTCTTTTCATCATCTGGGAAATTCTTGGCCTTGAAAACATTGAATGTTACCTGTTGGTCATGTACCCTCATGGTTAATTCTCCTTTTTGTACATCATTAATGGTTCGACTTGTAGCCAAGAATGATCTCCCGAGGATGATTGGCACGTCTGCGTCTTCCTCCTTATCAAGGAAAATAAAATCTGCTGGGAAAATGAATTTGTCAACCTTGACCAGCACATCCTCAACTACGCCTCTTGGAAATACGAGCGTTCTATCAGCAAGTTGTAGAGTGACTGAAGTTGACATTATTTCTCCAATCTGCAATTTCCTGAAAGTAGAAAAAGGCATCAAGTTAACACTTGCACCTAAATCACATAAAGCCCTACGAAAGTTATGTTCTCCTATGATGCAATGAATGGTGAAACTGCCAGGATCTTTCAACTTTGGGGGAAGCTTCCTCTGAATGATTGCGCTGCATTCTTCTGTCAATGCTACTGTCTCGTAATCTCTCAATCTTCATTTTCGTGAAAGAATGTCTTTCATGAATTTTACATAGCTGGGCATTTGTTCCAAGGCTTCTGCAAATGGAATGTTGATGTGCAGCTTTTTGAACACCTCCAGGAAATGAGAAAATTGTTTGTCCAATTTGTTTTTTCTGAAGACGCTGAGGAAAATGTGGAGGTGGAGTGATCTATTTTTTTTCCTTTGCTTCTTTTTCCTCCATCTGTTGCTTTGTTTCTTTTGGAACTTCCTTAGCAGTTGTTTTGGCTCCAACATCTTTGTTGATTTCAGTACCGCTTTTATCATGATGGCATGACATTGCTCTTTCCCTCGGTTCCTTGGATTGGGTTCTGTGTTGCTGGGAAGATTAACTGGCGGTCTGTAACTTTGCATTGTATTGGAGTTCTGGATGGTACTGTGTATCACATCAAGTCTGAAACATTCCTCATTCTTTTCATCATCTGGGAAATTCATTGCCTTGAAAGCATTGAATGTTACCTCTTGGTCATGTACCCTCATGGTTAATTCTCCTTTTTGTACATCATTAATGGTTCGACTTGTAGCCAAGAATGATCTCCCGAGGATGATTGGCACGTCTGCGTCTTCCTCCATATCAAGGACAATAAAATCTGCTGGGAAAATGAATTTGTCAACCTTGACCAGCACATCCTCAACTACGCCTCTTGGAAATACGAGCGTTCTATCAGCAAGTTGTAGAGAGACTGAAGTTGACATTATTTCTCCAATCTGCAATTTCCTGAAAATAGAAAAAGGCATCAAGTTAACACTTGCACCTAAATCACATAAAGCCCTACCAAAGTTATGTTCTCCTATGATGCAATGAATGATGAAACTGCCAGGATCTTTCAACTTTGGGGGAACCTTCCTCTGAATGATTGCGCTGCATTCTTCTGTCAATGCTACTGTCTCGTAATCTCCCAATCTTCGTTTTCGTGAAAGAATGTCTTTCATGAATTTTACATAACTGGGCATTTGTTCCAAGGCTTCTGCAAATGGAATGTTGATGTGCAGATTTTTGAACACCTCCAGGAAACGAGCAAATTGTTTGTCCAATTTGTTTTTTCTGAAGACGCTGAGGAAAATGTGGAGGTGGAGTGATCTGTTTTTTTTCCTTGGCTTCTTTTTCCTCCATCTGCTGCTTTGTTTCTTTTGGAACTTCCTTAGCAGTTGTTTTGGCTCCAACATCTTTGTTGATTTCAGTACCACTTTTTAACATGATGGCATGACATTGCTCTTTCACTCGGTTCCTTGGATTGGGTTCTGTGTTGCTGGGAAGATTACCTGGCGGTCTGTAACTTTGCATTGTATTGGAGTTCTGGATGGTACTGTGTATCACATCAAGTCTGAAACATTCCTCATTCTTTTCATCATCTGGGAAATTCTTGGCCTTGAAAACATTGAATGTTACCTCTTGGTCATGTACCCTCATGGTTAATTCTCCTTTTTGTACATCAATAATGGTTCGACCTGTAGCCAAGAATGATCTCCCGAGGATGATTGGCACGTCTGCGTCTTCCTCCATATCAAGGACAATAAAATCTGCTGGGAAAATGAATTTGTCAACCTTGACCAGCACATCCTCAACTACGCCTCTTGGAAATACGAGCGTTCTATCAGCAAGTTGTAGAGAGACTGAAGTTGACATTATTTCTCCAATCTGCAATTTCCTGAAAATAGAAAAAGGCATCAAGTTAACCCTTGCACCTAAATCACATAAAGCCCTACCAAAGTTATGTTCTCCTATGATGCAATGAATGGTGAAACTGCCAGGATCTTTCAACTTCGGGGGAAGCTTCCTCTGAATGATTGCGCTGCATTCTTCTGTCAATGCTACTGTCTCGTAATCTCCGAATCTTCTTTTTCGTGAAAGAATGTCTTTCATGAATTTTACATAACTGGGCATTTGTTCCAAGGCTTCTGCAAATGGAATGTTGATGTGCAGCTTTTTGAACACCTCCAGGAAACGAGCAAACTGTTTGTCCAATTTGTTTTTTCTGAAGACGCTGAGGAAAATGTGGAGGTGGAGTGATCTGTTTTTTTCCTTTGCTTCTTTTTCCTCCATCTGTTGCTTTGTTTCTTTTGGAACTTCCTTAGCAGTTGTTTTGGCTCCAACATCTTTGTTGATTTCAGTACCGCTTTTTAACATGATGGCATGACATTGCTCTTTCCCTTGGTTCCTTGGATTGGGTTCTGTGTTGCTGGGAAGATTACCTGGCGGTCTGTAACTTTGAGCATTGGCCAGTTGTCCGATTTGATTCTCTAGTGCTCTGATGGAAGCTGATTGGCTCTGGAAGATAGCATCATATGCTTATTGTTGCTTTTTGAACATCTCTGCAATCCATTCTTTCATTTCTGGTTCTTTTTCATGTTCTTGGCCTTTGTTCTGTTGTTGAAATCCTGATAGATAGTTCTGCTGTTGAAATCCATGGGGTGGATTAATTTTTTGTCCTGAATTGTTGCTCCATGAAAAATTGGGATGATTCCTCCACCCTGGGTTGTAGGTGTTGGAATATGGATTGTTCCCCTGTCTGTTGAAATTGTTGACATAATTCACCGTCTCTTCAAGTTGGTTTGGTTATGGTGCTCCTCCATATGGTGAACTTGTGGATCCAGTGCTGAGAGTCTCCATGAATTTACATATCTGATCCATCTTGGCGTTAACTACTGTATTGGCTCTACTTTCATAAATTCCTACAATTCGTTGGATCATGCTCATTTCTGTTGGCCACAAGGAATTGTTGTTGGCCATTTCTTCGATTAGGTCCCAGGCTTGATCTTTCTTTTTGCCATTAAAGCTCCTCCAGCAGCAGCATCGATTGTGGTTCTCATCAGTCCAGAAAGTACATTATAGAAGGTTTGGACTTGAAGCCATTTTGGAATCTCATGGTGAGGACATTTCCGGAGAAAATCTTTGTACATTTCCCAAGCTTCGTAGAGAGTTTCTCAGTCTTATTACACAAAGGATGTGATGTCATTCCTCAGCTTTCCAGTTCTGGCTGGTGGAAAGTACTTTGCAAGAAATTTGGTGGCTAAAGTGTTCCAAGTTGTGATGGAATCTGCTGGTAGTGAATGTAGCCAAGCTTTAGCTCTGTCTTTCAAGGAGTATGGGAAAATACGCAGTCTCATTGCTTCTTCAGCTTCTCGATTGTAATTGAAAGTGCCGCAAAACTTCCAGGAAGTTGTTGATGTGGGCATTAGGATCTTCAGTTGCATTTCCCCCAAACTGAACTGACTGCTGAATCATCTAAATGCATGTTTTGATGTCACCCGCATTTGCTGGTAAGGGAGGAAGTACAATACAAGAAATGAGTCTGTCAACCACCGGAATGGTTCTGTCTCGAAATGGGAATTGGTGGTGCAACCTCCAAAGGTTCAGGTTCCATGTTGACTAAAGATTACTGGCCTTCTCGCCTTTCCCTTCTCAACTGTCTGATGGTTCTTTAAATTTTTGGGTCAACCGGTTGGAGTTCAAAGCTTCTGGTTCGTCTCATAAAGTTTCTGAGAACAAGAAACACAAGAAAACAAAAACAGTGAGTAAAAATAAATTAGATACAAGTAAAGGTATCTAACTTCTAAACTAATAGTGAAAGATAAATAAGTCCCCCGCAACGGCGCCAAAAACTTGACCGGCGTAAACACACACGTATAACGCAAGCGTACGTATCGTTCAAGTAGTATAAAAAGTATCGATCCCACGAGGACTTAATACCTAATCTATTAATTTTATGAGGTCAAATGATTACTAGTATCTAACAGGTTGATTGATTGATTTGAAATGGTGATGATTCTAAATTTAAAAACAAGTAAATAAAATTGCACAAAAGTAGGTTTAAGAAAATTCAATATTAAAAACTATCTAGGGTTGTGAATCTTTATAATATCTTTTAAAAGATGAAGTGGTTATTTCATGGTTGTGTAATAAATCGGTTTACTAACCTGGAACACTAAATTATGCAAAAGCCTCTGTCGATGGTCAGACGCAAATACCCAGTTTAACCCAATTGAACCATATGTCTATGTCAACCAAATTATCTGGATTCGTTAAGTTTAAGTTCCAATTATGGCTACCCCCGCCTGACAGGTATATGTCTATCCTGTAGGGAAATCTATTAAAGGGTTATCTATCCTCAAGTAAGATCGTGGGCTATTAAGTCTAAGGCTGAAACCTAAAATTCCTTTGTCAAGTTTATTTTAGATTTACCACATCAATCTTATTAAGCTTAAGACTTAATAAGTAAACCTTTAAATTACCCAAACAATAAAATAACCCCTTATAAACCGGTGATATTAGAATTCATCACAACCTCAGATAACTAACTTAGTTACGACACATAACTATGCTAGTAAAAACTTAAATAAAATAAAAGACATAAAGTAAAATACTGAAAAGTAAATTGCTGAAAAGTAAATGACAGAAAGTAAATGCTGAAATTAAATACTGAAAATTAAATGCTGAAAAGTAAATGCTGAAAGTAAATTACTGAAAAGTAAATGCTGAAAGTAAATTGCTAAAAGTAAATTGCTGAAAAGTAAATAAAGTAAAAGTACAATAAAAGAAACTGTTGAGGTAAAAGGATCCACTTTTATTACTTCTATTTTAGATATCTCCCTTAATATAATATATTAACTTTGCATGATAATTACCAACTAGCTATATAGGCGGTATCTAGATTAAGTCAAATTAATAATTAATTACCAACCGACAAAACAGGCGGTATCCAGTTTTGTCAGGTTAAAACCAATTTAAATAATTACCAACCGACCAATATGGCGGTATCCTCGTTAAGTCAGGTTTTAACTGGTTCATATATTATAATTCAGGGAGATTAATCTAAATATTAGTAATAAAATTTTTACCTTTTACCCCAGCAAAGGGGAGTTACCTCCTCATTACTGAAAAGTAAAAACTGAAAATTAAAGAAAGAAAAGTACTGTGCGTAAAAGTAAATTGCGGAAAGTAAAAACTGAAAAATAAAGAAAAGAAATTGCGAAAGCGGAAATTAATTACTGAAAGCTGTAAATAAACAAACAAGATACAATCTTCTTAGTATTCTTAAGGAATTCCTTAGAAGAAAGTATGAGTTTACAAATGAAATGACTTGGTATTTATAGGCAAAATTTTGCCTCCATCAAATCATCCACCAAATCCATTATTAATTGCTCCACTAATTGCTCCACCAAATCCATTATTAATTGCTCCACTAATTTCTTATGATGTTTGGTGGTGATTTTATAATTTTTATTATTTATTTATTAATTTATTTTTTTCTTTGAAAATGACTTTAGTAATTACAAACAACACACTTCTGGATGGTTCATCAATTTCGGGCATAAAATCTTCCGAATTCGAAATTATTTTGTCTTTCAACGTTGTAGAGCTTTGAGTCTTCTTTAATTTGGAACTTGAATCAGCTCAATCCAATATTGGAGTAAAACGTTATGCCGAAAATACGAATGATGCGCAAAATTGGAATTTCCAAAACTGCACTTCGTTGAAACGCCTTTTCAAGTTTCCAATCTCCAAAATTAATATGTCAAGTCCAATTTTTGCCCTTATTTGACCCACATTTCGTCCTTAATGATTTCATTGGGTTTTAATATTATTTTATCTGCAAAATAAACTAAAACACATCAAAAAGTTCATCAAACCCGAGAAACTAAACAAAATATTAAGTAAAAAGGGTGGTAAATATTGATATATTTTCTGCTCATCAGTCACTCTATCTAAGGACATGTGTCCTAAAACTCAAGATAAGAGAGACAACATGAGTCGGATATCGTTCGCCTCCGCATTCGGATCGATCATGTATGACATGATATGTACGCGACTTGATGTCTCGTATGCTTTGAACATGTGTAGTCGCTATCAGGCCGATCCAGGTGATGGTCACTGGATGGCAGTTAAGAATATCCTTAAGTATCTTAGACGAACTAAGGATGCTCTCTTAATTTATGGAGATGGAGAACTTGAGGTAACTGGGTTTACCGATGCAAGTTTCCAAACCGATAAAGACGACTATAAGACGCAATCCGGGTACGTATTTTGTTTGAACAACGGATCAGTAAGCTGGAAATCTTCCAAGTAAGAGACATTTGCCGATTCAACAACAGAAGCGGAGTATATTGCTGCAGCTAAAGCAGCAAAAGAGGCAGTTTGGATCCGTAAATTCCTAATTAGATTAGGAGTAGTTCCGTTAGCAGCTGAGCCCGTTCCATTGTATTGTGAAAAAACGGGGCTATAGCGCAGGCTAAGGAATCGCGGCCTCATCAACGATCCAAGCATTATCTTTGACGTTTCCATCTGATTCGTGAGATCATACATCGTGGTGATGTGAAGATCGAGAAGGTCGTATCATAGGACAATATTGCAGATCTGCTGACGAAAGCTATTCCACAGCTAAAGTTTGAGTTACATGTACATAGTTCAGATATTAGATGCTTAAGTGACTGGCTATAGGCCAAGTGGGAGATTGTTAGACAATTATGACCCATAGCGTCACTATTTGTAAAAAACATTGTGGTTTTTGTACAAATTAACTATGTAGCAATGGAAATTTCATTTTATCATTTTGTAATTTGATTACTTAAATATATAAATGATAAAAGTCCTTATGATTAGTTCCAGATTATAAGATATGAGACAGTATCAATCCATAATGGTTTAATCATTAAATATCTCTACTCGTAGTATTATCGAGATTGGACATCGATAATGCGGAATAGACTAGTATTGCACTTGTGCGTGTTATGGAACCGTAACAGCATAGTTCTCATATATTTAAGTATTGGATACTTATGCAAGTGTGATAGGAGGTTGTGTTTACCGATGGTACGGAAACAGCTTCGCTCTGTATAGACCCCGTGGAATCCCATTGGTAGTATGACTATGTGTCTATGGGAATCCACATAAGGGTAGGTGTATTTGGACTTAACCCGAGACTTGCATCGCTAATACTTGCGACAATCAATACGCTTTGGTTTTGGTCGTCCGGGACTTTAACAGGTTCTGTGTACGCCTCTTCTGGGTTTATTGAGAATCGTAGTGTATTGGGTGTGATGTCAAGATGGAAGTATCACTTCAGTCATATGGAGATGATGATCACGCAGGGATACAGAACTGGTACTCTAAATTGGTTGCAACCATCGGGATAATATGACAAGGTCATGATTATCTGATTAAAGAGACTAGTTGCTTGTAATCCGATATATGCTTCGTACGGGGCATACATTATTCCAGCCCCAGGCCTTGCATGTGACATCCGATACCAAATTTCTTGCAAAGTACTTTCCACCAGCCAGATCTGGAAAGCTGAGGAATGACATCACATCCTTTGTGCAACAAGACTCAGAAACTCTCTACGAAGCTTGGGAAAGGTACAAAGATTTGCTCCGGAAATGTCCTCACCATGAGATTCCAAAATGGCTTCAAGTCCAAACATTCTATAATGGGCTTTCTGGAATAATGAGAACAACAATCGATGCTGCTGCTGGAGGAGCCTTGATGGAAAAAAGAGAAGATCAGGCCTGGGACCTAATTGAAGAAATGGCCAACAACAATTCCTTGTGGCCAACAGAAAGGAGCATGATCCAAAGAATTGCAGGAATTTATGAAAGTGGAGCCAATACAGCAGTCAACGCCAAGTTAGATCAGATATGCAAATTCATGGAGACTCTTACCACTGGATCCACAAGTTCACCATATGGAGGAGCAGTAGAACCAAACCAACTTGAAGAAATGGTGAATTATGTCAATAATTTCTACAGACAGTGGAACAATCCATATTCCAACACCTACAACCCAGGGTGGAGGAATCATCCTAATTTTTCATGGAGTAACAATTGAGGCTAACAGCAGAACTATCCACCACCTGGATTCCAGCAACAGAATAAAGGCCAGGAGCAGGCAAATGAACCAGGAATAGCAGAAGTGCTGGCTCAGTTAAAAAAGTACGATGCTATCTTTCAGAGCCAATCAGCTTCCATCAAATCACTGGAGAATCAAATCGGACAACTGGCCAATGCTCAGAGTTATAGACCGCCAGGTAATCTTCCCAACAACACAGAACCCAATCCAAGGAACCGAGGGAAGGAGCAATGTCAAGCCATTACTTTGAAAAGTGGTACTGAAATCAACAAAGATGTTGGAATTAAGGTGTCCCAAGAAGAAGTTCCAAAAGAAGCAGAACAACAGATGGAGGAAAAAGAAGCAAAGGAAAAAGAACCAGAAAAAATCATTCCACCTCCACCTTTTCCTCAACAACTTCAGAAAAACAAACTGGACAAGCAGTTTGCTCGATTCCTGGAGATGTTCGAAAAACTTCACATCAACATTCCATTTGCAGAAGCCTTGGAAGAAATGCCCAGCTATGTAAAATTCATGAAAGACTTCACGAAAACGGAGATTGTGAGACTACGAGACAGTAGCATTGACGGAAGAATGCAGTGCCATTATTCAGAGGAAACTTCCCCCAAAGTTGAAAGATCCTCGCAGTTTCACAATTCCATGCACCATTGGAGAACATTATATCGGTAAGGCTTTATGTGATTTAGGTGCTAGTGTTAACTTGATGCCTTTTTCTATTTACAGGAAACTGCAGATTGGAGAAGCAATGCCTACCTCAGTCTCGTTGCAACTTGCTGATCGAACGCTCGCATTTCGGAGAGGTGTTGTTGAAGATGTGCTGGTCAAAGTCGACAAACTCATTCTTCCAGCAGATTTCATCATCCTTGACATGGAAGAAGATAAAGAAGTACCTATCATTCTTGGGAGACCATTCGTGGCTACAGGTAAAACTGTGATTAATGTGCAAAAATGAGAATTGACCATGAAAGTGCAGGACCAAGAAATTACCTTTAATGTTTTCAAAGCCATGAAATTCCCGAGCGATGAAAAGGAAGAAGAATGCTTCAGAGTTGATGTTGTTGATAGTATCGTTCAGGATACTGAGCCATATCCCACAGATACACTCGAAGCTTGCATCACCAACATTACTGACAGCGAGCTAGATGCTGAAATCCTGGAATGTATCAACTACCTTGACAAACCATTTCGATTCAAAGCGATACCACCAGTTGAAAGCTTGGAACTGCCAAAGAAAGATCGAATCAAGCCTTCGATTGAAGAACCACCACAGCTAGAGTTGAAGTTACTTCCGAGCCATCTCAGGTATGCATTTCTTGGAAACTCTTCTGAATTACCTGTTATTATTTCTTCTTCACTAACATTGGAGCAGGAAGAAAAATTACTAAGAGTATTACGAGAGCACAAAAGAGCCATTGGTTGGACTATAGCAGACATTCGAGGCATTAGTCCATCATTTTGCATGCATAAGATTCTGATGAACGATGAGTACAAACCCACAGTGGAGCATCAAATGAGACTCAATCCAATCATGAAGGAAGTCGTAAAGAAAGAAATAATCAAATGGTTGGATGGGTGAGTCCTATGTAGTGTGTACCAAAGAAATGAGGAATTACTGTGATTACCAATGAAAAGAACGAGCTAATCCCAACAAGAACAGTGACTGGATGGAGAGTATGCATGGACTATAGGAAGCTGAATAAAGCAACGAGAAATGACCATTTTCCACTTCCATTCATTGACCAGATGTTAGACAGACTGGCGGGACATGAGTTCTATTGCTTTTTTGATGGATATTCAGGGTATAATCAGATTGCCATCGCCCCAGAAGATCAGAGAGAAAACCACCTTTACATGTCCCTATGGTACTTTTGCTTTCCGCAGGATACCATTTGGATTATGTAATGCCCCCGCCACTTTTCGGCGTTGCATGATGGCCATATTCTCAGATATGCTGGAACAAAGTATAGAGGTTTTTACGGATGACTTTTCTGTGTTTGGAGATTCTTTTGACCACTGCTTGCAAAATTTGGAACATGTGTTACAAAGGTGCGAATATACAAACTTGGTGCTCAATTGGGAGAAATGTCATTTCATGGTACAAGAGGGAATTTTTCTTGGACACCGGATCTCACAAAAAAGAATCGAGGTAGACAAAGAAAAGATTGAAACAATTGAAAAACTACCTCCGCCGACACCTGTCAAAGGGATTCGGAGCTTTCTCGGACATGCAGGTTTTTACAGGAGATTTATCAAAGACTTTTCCAAGATTGCTAAACCTCTGTGCAATCTTCTAGAGAAGGATATGCCTTTCAACTTCACCAAAGAATTGCAGGAAGTTTTTGAGATCTTAAAACAGAAGCTGATTTATGCCCCCATCATTGTAGCACCAGACTGGACCTTTCCATTTGAAGTAATGTGTGATGCTAGTGATTTTGCTGTAGGTGCAGTTTTGGGACAACGCAAAGCAAAGATTTTCCACACCATTTACTGCTCCAGCAGAACTCTGAATGAAGCTCAACTCAACTACACAACCACTGAAAAAGAGTTGCTCGCAGATGTGTACGCTTTTGACAAATTCTGCTCCTATCTGCTGGGTCCCAATGTGGTGGTCTACACAGATCATTCAGCAATCAAATACTTGATCACGAAGAAAGATGCCAAACCCAGATTGATCCGTTGGATACTTCTTCTGCAAGAATTTGATGTAGAGATTCGAGACAGGAAAGGAACAGAAAACCAGGTGGCAGATCACTTATCGAGGCTCGAGAATGGAGAAACAGCTGACAAAGATCTGTCAATCAAAGAAAAATTTCCAGATGAACATCTGTTTGCCATGAAACAACAAGATGCCCCTTGGTATGCTGACTATGTCAATTACATTGTGTCAGGAAAATGGCCGTTGGAATGGACAACTCAGCAACGAAAGAAATTCTTCAAAGAAGTCAAGCATTATGTTTGGGATGAGCTGTACCTGTTCAAATGGTGTGCTGATCAACTATTGAGACGGTGTGTTCCACTGAGGAAGTCAACAGTGTTTTACAGCACTGTCATTCATCACCATATGGCGGACACTTCAGCGTAAACAAAACTGCAGCCAAAGTCCTACAATCAGGTTTGTTCTGGCCCACTCTGAAAACGGGGAATATTTCAAGGAGAAATGAAGGACCGTTGCAAAACATTCTAGAAGTGGAAATATTCGATGTATGGGGTATTGATTTCATGGGACCCTTTGTTCCATCATTCGGAAACCTGTATATCCTGGTTGTTGTAGACTACGTCTCCAAATAGGTCGAAGCAATTGCTCTGCCATCCAATGATTCAAAAGTGGTGATCAAATTCCTGAAAAAGAACATTTTCACTCGGTTCGGAACACCTCGTGCAATCATCAGCGATGGTGGCAGACATTTCTGCAACAGATATTTCGATGCACTCCTATCCAAATACGAAGTTACTCACAAGGTTGCCACAGCTTATCATCCACAATCAAATGGACAGGTTGAGGTTTCAAATAGGGAGATCAAAGGAATCCTAGAAAGAACCGTTGGATCAACAAGGAGGGACTGGTATATAAAATTAGATGATGCATTATGGGCATACCGAATAGCTTACAAGACACCCATTGGTATGTCCCCCATATCGATTGGTGTTTGGGAAAGCGTGTCATCTGCCAGTTGAGCTTGAACACAAGGCGTACTGGGCACTGAAGAAGTTGAATCTTGATTCACAAGCTGCAGGAGAGAAAAGACTTCACCAACTCAACGAATTGGAGGAATTTCGCCTACATGCTTATTAGAATGCCAGATTGTACAAAGAAAAGACCAAGAAATGGCATGACCGAAAAATAGTGCACAGACAGTTGGAACCAAGGTAGCAGGTGCTGTTGTACAACTCAAGATTGAAAGTTTTCCCTGGAAAATTGAAATCAATGTGGTCAGGTCTATTTTTAATCACTCAGGTTTTCCATATGGAGCTGTTGAGTTACTAGATCCCAACACCAACGAAACATTCAAAGTTAACAGTCAGCGTGTCAAGCACTACTGGGGAGAATCATTTGAGCGATAAAAAGAAAGTGTCACACTTTCATATCCAGCCTAACGATCGAGAAGTAAAGTCTAGCTGACGACTTTAAACTTAGCGCTCGCAGGGAGGCAACCCATGCAATTTTTGTATATATTGTGATTTGGTGTGATTTAATTTTGTGTGTTTAGTTTTTACAGATTAGTCATTTCAAGATGGAAGAAGCTCTAGTAAATCTTCACTAGCAATTTCCTTCTCTCCCTCAAAAATCAATGATGAAAGTCTACAAAGCTCGATTGGAACGAATGAGGTTACTGACAATCCATGGTGTTCCTAATGATATTCGTTGGGTAATTGAAGCACAGGTCCGATTGGCAGGTGAGTCTTCTGACTCTTTTATTTCACATCTACCTGGTTTTGGAAGAAGCACCTATGCAAAGAAACATAGAGCTAAGAAAATTGGTGTTTGTTACAAATATGCACGCTGGAATTGCAATACTCGTTGTCGTTCTTTAGGAATGGTGTCTGATAATCGCGAAGATAAAATTAAATTCATTAGGGATGGCTTGCGTAAAGAGTTTGTAGATATATATCTTTGACTCTTGAGACGTATCCCAGTGGATATGTACACATAGCCAATCGCAAATTATATACACAATTTCAAAAAGAAAGACAACAGTTAAGTCTTGGGAATTTGACTCAAAAAGACCCTGTTTGGCAATTTATAAGAAAATTGGATTTGGAGCTTGTCCCTGATGCATAGAAGTCAATTAAACCGTTACTTTTCTTGTAAATATTATATCTCTTTGTCTTCTCTTAATAATTGTAATTTGTTTTGTTGTTTTCTTTTATTTTCTCCGACATGATCCAGACCTTTTTGACTATCACGATTTATTTTACTATTAACTAATAATTGTCATTTGGTAGGTACTAGTGCTATTATTTTACTCACCCTTTTCAGATCTTAGAAATTCAACTCATAATTTCACTTTTGAAGACATCTAGAGTAAAACATGGAAGCCACTTCAAGAAGACGAGTTGAAAACATCTGTGTGTTTTGCGGTACTAGTGTTGGTACTAAGCCACAATAAGTAGAAGCAGCACGGGAATTGGGTCGAGTCTTAGCTGCAAGAAATATGCACTTAGTATATGGCGGAGGCAATCTTGGACTAATGGGGATCGTTTCAAAGGCCGTACAGGAAAGAGGCAGTCACATTTTTGGAATCATCCCAAAACCCTTGGCAAAGGAAAATCTTATTGAACCATCAAAGGGAGAGGAACTGATCGTGTCAGGTATGTCTGAACGATTGATAGAAATGATTAACTATGCTGATGCTTTTATTGCTTTGCCATGTGGCTTGGCACATTGGAGGAAATTTTTATAGTGTTATCTTGGGCGAACCTGAACATACACCAGAAACCGCTTGGACTGTACAACGTTGAAGGATTTTATGATTTTCTTTGTGTGTTTCTTGATGATGCTCGGAGAAATGGGTTCGTGTCAAAACCTTTAAAAGAACTCCTCTTCACTGCCAGAACTACTCCGGATCTAATAGACCAACTCTTAGCCTATGAACCACAAGTTGACCCTATCCTTTCACAGATGAATTGGTCCGAGGACGATCGTGGTAAGAGGCGTCAGATTAATTTGGATCTTAACCTTTAATTTCCAATAGAATTTCAGCTAACCAGGTATTATCTTATAAACTCTTCTTCTATTGTTTAAGACATTGGGGACAATGTCTCATTTAGGTTTGGGTAAGTGCAGTTTTGGAAATTCCAGTTTTGCGCATCTGTCGTATTTTGGGCATAACGTCTTACTCCAATGTCGGATTGAGCTGATTCAAGTTCCAGATTAGATTAAAGAAAACTCAAAGATCTACAACTTTGAAAGACAAAATAATTTCGAACTATGAAGATTTCATGCCTGAAATTGATGAACCATCCAGAAGTGTGTTGTGTGTAATTATTAAAGTCATTTTCAATCATTTTAAAGCAAAAAAATAAATTAATAAATAAAAAAAAATTTATCAAATCACCACCAAACATGATAAGAAATTAGTGGAGCAATAATAATGGATTTGGTGGAGCATTAGTGGAGCAATTAATAATGGATTTGGTGGATGATTTGATGGAGGCAAAATTTTGCCTATAAATACCAAGCCATTTCATTTGTAAAATTCATACTTTCTTCTAAGAAATTCCTTAAGAATACTAAGAATATTTTATCTTGTTTGTTTATTTACAGCTTTCAGTAATTAATTTCCGCTTTCGCACTTTCCTTTCTTTACTTTTCAATTTTCACTTTCCGTAATTTACTTTTACGCACAATACTTTTCTTTCTTTAATTTTCAGTTTTTACTTTTCAGTAATGAGGAGGTAACTTCCCCCTGCTAGGGTGAAAGGTAATTCTTTTACTATTGCTATTTAAATTAATCTCCCTTTAATATAACATATTCACTATTTAAAATTTGACTTAAAAAGGATACCGCCATATTGGTCGGTTGGCAATTCATTTTAATCTGGTTTAAACCTGACTAATCAAAGATACCGCCAGATTGGTCGGTTGGTAATTAAATTTTCTTACCGCCTATATGGCAGGTTTATTTTGGTTCCGCTTTAATGGCTTGTTGGACTTAATTTGACTTAATCAGGATACCGCCTATATGGCTGGTTGGTAATGTTATCACAAGTTTATATATTATATTATGGGAGATATCTAAATTAGTAGTAGTAAAAGTTGATCCTTTTGCCTTAGCATTTTATTTTATTTTATTGCAATTTACTTTTCAACTTTTGCTTTAGTGCAATTACTTTTCAGTATTTTTACTTTATGTCTTTTAAAGCCCTAGTTATGTGTTGTAACTAAATTAGTTATCTGGGGTTGTGATGACTTTTAATATCACCGGTTTATAAGGGGTTAGATTATAGTTTGGGTAATATAAAGATTTATTTATTGAGTCTTAATCTTAATACTTTTTCATTAACTGGCCATTAATAAAATTAAACTGGGAAACTTAAAATGAACTAGACATATGGATTTTAAGTTTAAGACCTTAGACACAATAGCCCACGATCTTCCTTGAGGATAGATAACTCTTTAATAGATTTCCTTACAGGATAGACATATACCTGTCGGGCGGGGGTAGCCATAATTGGAACTTAAACTTAATGAATCCAGATAATTTGGTTGACATAGACATATGGTTCAATTGGGTTAAACTGAGTATTTTTGTCTGACCATCGACAGAGGCTTTCACATAATTTAGTGTTCTAGGTTAATAAATCAATATATTACCCAACTATAAAATAAACTACTTAATCTTTAAAATGATATTGGAAGAAATCACAACCCTAGATAGTTTTTAATATTGAATTTTCTTAAAATCTACTTTCGAACAATTTTATTTACTTGTTTTTAAATTTAGAATTGTCACTATTTCAAATCAATCAAACAACCTGTTAGATACTAGTAATCATTTGACCTCATAAAATTAATAGCTTAGGTATTAAGTCCTCGTGGGATCGATACTTTTTATACTACTTGAACGATACGTGCGCTTGCGTTATACGAATGTGTAAGCACCGGTTAACCGTCTCGATCAGATCTAAGGCATTTAATATATTAACCAGTCTATTTTTCAACTTCATTTCAGAATTCTTTGAACTTTTCAAAGGTTTTCGATTTATGTTTCATAAGATAAACATAACCGTACCGTGACACATCATCGGTAAAGGTAACGACGAGTAAGAAAAACTACTGTGAGCAGTTTGACTCATGGCACCACATACATCAGAATGTATGAGTTCCAATAGGTCAGTGGCTCGGTGTCCAACACCCGAAAATGGGGCTTTGGTCATTTTTCCCCGAATGCAAGATTTGCAAGTTGGATAAGGTTCAATGGTGATATCATGTATCAAACCATTCTTAACCAATTGGGTTAAGCGTTTCACGTCTATATGACCCAACCTCATGTGCCACAGTTTAGTATTATTTATATCAGATTGTTTACGTTTATTAATTCCAGTATTAAAGATATCTTGTGAGGTACGCAATATGTAATGACCATGATCGTTTGGACAACAAAGGATCTAAATATTATTTCTATCATATAAATATAAAAAATGATTCTTAATATTTACATTAAATCCTTCAGTTTCTAATACAAAAAGTGACATAATATTCGCCACACATCCTGGCACAAAATAGCAGTCATTTAACAAAAGTCTCCCACTGGATAAGGGAATCTCGCATATGCCCATTGCAACAGCATCAAGAGAGTCGCCACTCCCGAATCGCAACTGCAACTCCCTAGATTTCAATCGTCTACTTTCCGTCAGCACCTGCAACATATTGCAAATGTGAATAGGATAATCAGAATTTAAAATCCAATTAGATGTCATAGCTTCACAGGCCAATGAGATATCAATAATAGGAAAAATAAAAGTACCTGATGTCGATGCTCTTTCCTTCTTGATCTGGGCAAGGTAGTTTGGACAGTTCCTCTTCAGTACCGACCTTCTGGTAGTGATGGCATTTATCTTCAAAAGCTCTCTTGGGCTTCACTATCTTAGCTTGCGGAGGAACATTGAAACCTTTCTTCTTCTTTCCTTTTGTCTTCTTCGCCTTCGACTTGGATTGGGAAGAAGCGGAAAGTGAAGTGGGTTTCGGAAGGTGAGTCATAACTCTCTTCTTCAAATCTTCCTCCGTTGTGAGAAGCATCCTATGCAACTCACGGTAAGAGTAGTGAATCCCATTCATGTTGAAGTACATGACAAACTAGCGATACAACGCCGGGAGCGAACTAAGTATGACACTCCGTCCCAGAGTTTCATTGAGAGGAAAGTCACTGCGCCATAATTGCTCGATCAAATCGATCAAATGAAGCACATGCGGGCTCATAGCCTGCCCCTCATCAAGTTTAGAATGGAATTGTTCCATAGCAACTCTATGAACCACGACCTATTCATGGTTCATGAATGATTCGCGAAGAAGTTTTATCATGCTATAAGCATCATGCATCTCAAAGTATTGCTTCTTAAGCTCAGAAGAAATAGAACTAAGTATGTATGATTGAACTCTTAAATCTGTTGGATAATATGACCCATAGCGTCACTATTTGTACAGGTCATGGTGTTGTTGTACAAATTAACTATGTGACAAGGAAATTGCACTCTCATCATTTGTGATTAGATCACCATAGATGTATAAATGAAGAGAGGTCCTTATGATTAGTTCCTGGATTGAGATGATATGAGACAGTATCAATCCCCGAATGATTAATCATTAAATATCCCTAGCCGAAGTATTATCGAGACTGGACATCGATAATGCGGAATAGGCTAGTATTGCACTTGTGCGTGTTGTGAGGGCACAACGGCATAGTTCTCATATATATAAGTATTGGATACTTATGCAAGTGCGATAGGAGGTCGTGTTTCACCGATGGTACGGGAAATAGCTTCGCTCTGGATAGACCCCTCGGAATCCCATTGGTATTATAACTATGTGTCTATGGGAGGCCGAAATCAAGGTAGGTGTGTATAGTCTTAACCTGAGACTTGCATCGCTAATACTTGCGATAATCGGTAGACTATGGTCTTGGTGGTACAGGGCTTTAACCGGTTTTGTGTACACCACTTCTCGGTTTATCAGAGAGTCGTAGTGTATTGGGTGTGATGTCAAGACGGAAGTATCACTTCAGTTATATTGGAGATGATGTCACGCAGGATACGGTACTAGTGCTCTTAAGTGTTGCGCAACCAATTGGGATATTGTGACCAGGTCATAAATATCCGATTATAGAGACTATATTACCAGACATCCGACATGTGTTTCGGACGGGGCAGACACTTATCCAGCCCCAGCCCTAGCACGTGATTATCAGATACTGGACCGATATACACAATACTACGGTATACTACGCTTGATACAGATCTATATATTCCTGTAAGAATATTTCTGGAGAATTGGGTAGGCATGGCGCTTTGCTAGAAGCCAACCTTGTCTTGTAAATCGATATAAACGTAGTACGAGGTACTTACGTGTTCGGACAGTCCGACGATCGTATTTACTGCCAACATATCTGGAGATCTCATGGGACGGTTCCTGAAGATTCACCGATGACGTATTACTCGCACTTTGATTAATCTGGGATTAATTAGAAGAGAGAGATATAATTAATCTGGGATTAATTCGATGAGAGAGAAAATTAATCTGGGATTAATTACGGATATTTTATCTCGGATAAAATATTAGTTAAAGAGAGAGAACGATTAATTTGGAATTAATCGATAAAATTAATATATTCGATATATTAATCGAAATTGGATTTCGACGCGGAATTAAAATTAGATTTTAATTCGGGCGAACGAATTAATATAGAATTAATTCGTTAGCGACGTAAATAGTGAATTCGCCAGGCGTAATCACTTAATTACGACGCGACGGAAAATTCGTTAATTTAGAATTAGCGAACCCGAGCCCGAGAGTGATTGCGAGCGCATTCGCATTTCGAATTCGAACGCGGCACGCGAGTCACATCAAGCGTCAAATCGCTAGTCGCGTCAATCGTCAAATCAATTGTCACTTTGAGTGATGTGACTTGACAATATGTCACTTTATTAAAGTGAATAGATGTGATGTGAATAGTGATGTGAAATGATGAAAGCCTTTTGCCTTTTTGACTTTTGTACTTGGTAAATGAAAAGGCTTTTGGTATTTGATTTTATTTTGGAAATAAAATACAAATATAAGTTAAAAAGCATTTGCTTTTTCTCTCTCTCATTCACGTTTTCACGTGAAAATGATCTCCCTCCCTTTTCTCTTTCTCTCCTTCACGGTTTTGGCAACAGTTTTCTTCTTCCTTCTTGTTCTGTTTTCTGCCGAGAAAAGAGAGTAGCAAGGTGACGTTTTTGTTGCAAAACTAAGTGCTAGCACACACCTTGAGTGATACAAAGGTGATAGGGAAGTGAGTTTGTGAGCATGGAAGCTTGAAGCTTGGAGCTTCAATGGATCTCATCAATGGCCGAACATGGAGGAAGCCGAACCAGCCCCACCGTGCGTCCACAGCTGTTCACAGAAGCCATTGCCGAGCTTGGAGGGAGGCAAAATCGCATCTTGTTCTTCGCATGCAAAACCATTCAATGTGAGTTATGTTTCCGCCTTACTCCTTTGATGTGTTCATATGCGGTTTTTATGCATGATTCATATGATTTTGGGACTTTGATTGAACACTTACAAAATCATCATCTTTCCATATGCGGAAAGTTTCAACTTCTTCAGGTGATTCATATGGAGATATAGAAAGCAGTAATGGACCTTCCAATATGTATCCCAGCTTCTCGGATCTGAGGACGATCCTCAAATCCATATCCCAGTCGATAAAATTCTCAGCGCCCTTAAGCTTATTTGTATCAAGCATATGAGCAAAGGAGTTGGCCATTGGTGTCGCCATCACAAATCTATCAAATAGATAGCGCATAAACAATCAGCAGATTATATAGTTTCATATCATATCATAAAACATTAAATAGATCATGGATTTTTAATCTAAAAATTCTTCTGCCACTATTTCATGTAAAATTGTAATCCCCAAACTGAATACAAAACATGCGATAATCAAATCATAATATAATAATGAAAGGTGGACCCCATGAATATATTTCAGCTGTCACATCCCGATATTTCCGAGCATGTGATGGGCAGGAGATGGCTTAGCCATCATCCGAACCCTGATAAACACTGTAAGTTTTACTGAAATGACTGACTCACAACACGCAATCATATATATATATATATACACATCATAAACCTGAAAACTCATTATTTCATATCACAAAACTGTACACATATAAAATAACGGACATAATATTCGATACATATTCTTGGCCTTATAGCCTATCTTGACATCATCTGACACTGACGACATGGCCCAACTCTGAACTGACATCTGAGGTGTGTAATGACTACCACTGGGTTCCGTCTCCTCCAAGCAATGCATGAATCTGTGGCTTACAAAACATCTGGAAAGTGGGGTGGGTCAGGTCTTTTGAAAGACCTGGTGAGTGAATATTGGAGGGCCAATAAAATAATATGAAGTGAAGTACATGATTAAATTGAAACGTAGTATAAGAGAGTGTTAAAGTACTGAATTACGACAACATAAATAATAAACTGAGAATCCAATGTGGTAATTCAAATCTGGATACATAACATAAAGATCTGGAACTTAATCTAACTGATAACTAGATACATGATTGAACCTGACTTTACTTTTCTGAGTCGTTGCCCTGAACTTGACCTGGAGCTGTCATAGACTAAATAATAAGCTTTATGTCATGGCTTTAATATTGTATGGTGACTTGAATATGCATGAACTATATTGAGCTGTCTTAACTAAGAACTAACTATTGACATCCTAATCTACTAACGCGAGCTGAATCGACGTGATCTGACTTGAAACTATGTGAACTCAACATGATTCTGAAATCTACATGACCTATACTGGATCTACCTGCAATGAAAGCTGCCTACTGAACATGACTTAATCCAAACTAAGGGTGCATGAGTAAAGTTGAATATCTAATCCGAACATACATATTTCCTGAATGTCTAAGTTGGATAGGCTAGAATTGCACCTAGCTACTTAAACTGGAATGTAGGTCTATCTACCTGAATTGTGAATGGATGGACCTAAAAAAATGAACCAGATATGCATAGACTAATCTGATTATTTATCCTGGAATGTATGATCTGATTATCTGGCCTGGAACGCATGGTCTGATCTGAATATCTAATTTAATGTATAAGTTACACTAACTATCTGAACTACAAATGCATGAGCTAATTTGCTGGATGCCTGAACTGAAAACTACATGTGGATCATGATCATGAAACTAATGCATGTTATAACCCAAACCACCATACCCGTGGCAAATACCATCCCAAACCCGTGGTGGCTTGGCTCTAATCTAACATGTGCATGACTCATGAAATCAGGGATTGACTACATGAGCCGAAACCTACGAACCTGAAACTATCATGAGCTAAAATGCTATATGCTTACCAGAGTCTGAATGACCTGAATCAACATTCTACAAGAGCTAGACATGACTATCGGAAAGCATGACATGCATAGTTGAAGTTGTAATGTAACATGATATGAATGCATTACTTTTAAGAACGTAATTAATTGTGAAAACATGAAATTCATACCTGAAAATCAGTATTAAAATCAACAGTGCTGTAAAAAAAACTACATTTTGAACTCATAAAATATAAACTTGGTTCCTTCTCAAAATTCTATGCTGAAATCTTGATGTGAAAATCTGAAATCTCAAGTAACTAGAAAAAATGTAGAAAGCATGAACTCTTAAAATCATAAACTGGGTTCATTCTCAAAAATCTCTACAATTCCCATAAAACAATTCCTTATGAAAACTCTTTCTTAAAACATTTTTCTGTAAGTCTGTCTCTGAAAAATCTGAGTGTCTGCCGAAAACTTGACTCATGGGGGCGTCGCCGTCCCCCAATACGCCTAACTAGATCCAGGAGTTCAAATCCATGACATTGGGGCGTTACGTATCGTCGTCCCTAAAGCATGCCAATACATGTCTCTGAAACTAGGGTCTAGGGACGTTACGTATCGCCGTTCCCCTAGCCCTGAAATCTAGTGGTTTTGGGGCGTTACGTATCGCAGTCCCCCAAGACACAATCTAGAGCCGAGGTACGGATCTATACTACCCTCCAGACTTTGAATCTAGGATATAAGGGCATTTTTCATCCCTAGTCCTGAACTGTGTGTGCACACGATATCTGTATCTGTCAATTCCATATCTGAGTCAAGTTACATATTGAGGTGGGTTTTCCCCCTATGCCTCAAAATCCAAAGAAAATCATAAACGAACTTATTTTAAAATATCAAAGTATAATAACATGTCATAATCTTGAAAACTGGAAAACAAAATGAGTTTTAAAAACGGACATATATAATTCATGACTAGCTTGAGACTGATAGGTCTAATTTTGAAAACATAACTGGCAGAGATGCTGAATTCTTAAACCTATGAAGGCACTGTGAATTATGAAGAACTAAAACTGATGCATGTTGAGACATGGGACATATATGTGAAAGACATGGCATAACTGAACATAAAAACTAAGAACTGAATATCTAAGTTGTGATAGATAGACTGACACATGAACTAAAAACTAGTATGGCTACATAACTTGAATACATAGAACAAATACCAAAACCGAAGTTACAAATTAAAGGCATGAACGATATCAAATGACTTAAGCTGAATTAACATATCTGAAGGCATAAGAGAAATTATAAACTAAGTACAAGAAACTGATTTCACAAGTTTATAGATAACATCAAACAGAGAAGCAAAAAGAAAGGATAGCATCCACTCACAGACTGAGGCTCCATCGCCAGTGTGTTGGAATTTCGCTGAAGGATTTCATGCAAGTTGCTAACTGAACCTGTGTCCAAGTATGGTTAGCATACCTGAACTAAAGAAAATAATTTTGGTTTGTGGATCCGTGAACATGTTGTTTAACTTAGCTAAGATGCTAATGCTTCTAGACATGTTGATAGGACTTTTCGGCATAGCCGATGTAGTCATTTGAAATGCCCAAACTATCTGCCTATGAAATGCCCAATTAAGTTTGACATGCCCATTATCTCATCATTCTTACCCAAGACTCTAACTTGGCCCAAACTATACCTTTCACACTAAAATACATTTACATCATCAATACTCATCACAATATATCAAGCTTAGCCTAATTTTATTTAACTAAGACTCATACTATTTATCATGTTACACACATCATAGTTCAACAACAGATTTTTATCAACAAGCCATTGGACCAAGCCTTGCTAATAGGCTTCATGCATCACTAACTTCACAACAAGCTTTATAAACATAATGTTCATCAAAACATACATACAGAAACTTGATTTCCATAATTAACAAAGAAATTACATATTGCTATAAGCACTAGTTTACAATCTTTGAAAATTCTCAACACACACTAGGTATAAATTCAACAACTGTAACATATAAACATCACAATCCACACTACACTTTTAAATAAATTAAACATCAAGTTTAACCAAACTTAACATTCCAACAAATAACTTATATTTAACATAAATATTTAGTGAAGTTACTAATTTACAACTTCAAACTTTTTACCACATTTTAATACAACCTAAATCAAAACAATCTCTTAAGATTAAATCACCATCAACAAAAAAAAAAGAAAAATAAACTCTCAATTAGCCTACACATATATGACCAAGTGCTAAGATTTTAAATCACTGAGTTTCATCTCAATTGAATACTTCACATGATATATTATCACTCACAGACATAAAACAATACCATTTTTAATACACATGAGCATCATGCTTATAACTTCACAAATCAAAAAACATATTTCCCCTCAAACTTACATATAACATTTGGCCATAATGGGAAAACCCACCCTTTAAAGTTTCCATCCAATAACTCAACTCAAGCTAGTACATACCCAAAAACATAGATCATAACATTTCATCATCCAACACCTAACTAATACCATTCATCAACAATGGAAATAAAAATAATCACCCTCACATACATACAAGTCTAAGCCATCACAAGAAATTACAATATTTGAAGTTTCTTTCACAACTCAAACTAAACTCATATTAAAGCCTCATTCTATGCTTAAACCATCATTAATTACTATGAGAAACTCAAAGCAAACCCTCTAATGCAAGCACCAAATTCGTCCAACCCTTGTTCTTAGGGAAACAAAATTGGGCATTTTGAAAACAAAGCTTAAACCATGTTCAATCCATCACCAAATTCTAGGAAATGAATGCTACAAGCTCTATTGAAGCTAAAATGCCAAAATAAAGTTTTAGGGTTTCTTATCCACGAATTTGGGGCTTTCCTTATTCAAGCTCAAAACTGAAAAATGAAAAGATAAAAGGAGAAAGGAAGCTTACATGGCTTGAAGTCAAGATTGAATCATCATCTTGGCTTGAGAAAATGAAGTGAAAGAAAGCTTGAATTGGTTTAAGGAAAATGAAGCCATTCACGTTTTTCTTAAGGTGAGGGAAGAGTGAATAGTGTGGTTTTTATAAAGGGATGGGCTGATTTTTGTGTTGGAAATGAGTGGTGGTGATATTGCCACATAATCCAACTTAATGCAAAAATCGCAGGTTACTATTCATCCAAAATTAGATTATATTTTGACTAGTTTTTTAGCCGAATATTGAACACTATTCAACACGGAAGTTTTAGGGAATTCTCTGAACTTTCCGACGGTATAAAATTAATAACAATCGGATTTCATATGAAAATGTTACAGCTGAAATACAGAAGAGCCGCCTGTTGACTCAGTTGAATAGTAAATATGCTAAAATTGAAAATTATTCTCGGGACCTCCGGTAGAGATTCCTAAGGTGTGAAACCTATTTTTATATTATTTTATGAATTCTAACATGTCATGCATGATAATTCACTATACCATTATGGTCGGACTGACCATGGCGTACATTCACCCCCTTAAAATGGATTCGTCCCGAATCCTAATCTCCGTGCAAACTGTGTAACTAGACTGATATGCTCTAGCTATTACATTAAATGCTACCATAACCATCATGCTAGTGATATCCATTATCACATGAAATGAAAGTAATGCTAAGTGACTGAGTAAGGGGACTTACGTGGAGTCGACAGAGTCGTAGCAGTCATTACACCTAAACTTGGGCTTTGATACCAACTTGTCACATCCCGGTATTTTCGAGCATGTGATGGGTAGAAGACGGCTTAGCCATCACCTGAACCCCTGATAAACACTGGTAGTTGTACTGAAATGACCGACTCACAACACGTAATCATTTATATATACACACATCATAAACCTGAAAACTCATCTATTTCATATCACAAAACTATACACACATAAAATAACGAACATAATATTCGATACATATACATGGCCTTATAGCCTATCTTGACATCATCTGACACTGACGATATGGCCCGACTCCGAATTGATGCCCGAGGTGTGTAATGACTGCCGCTGTGTCCCGTCTCCTCCAAGCAATGCCTGAACCTGTGGCCTGCAAAACAACTGGAAGGTGGGGTGGGTCAGGTCTTTTGAAAGACCTGGTGAGTAAATATTGGAGGGCCAATAAAATAATATGAAGTGATGTACATGATTAAATTGAAACATAGTATAAGAGATTGTTAAAGTACTGAATTTCGACAACATAAATAATAAAGTGAGAATCCAATGTCGTAATTCAAATCTGGATACATGACATAAAGATCTGGAACTTAATCTAACTGATAACTAGATACATGACTAAACCTGACTTTACTATTCTGAGTCGTTGCCCTGAACCTGACCTGGAGCTATCATAGACTAAATAATATGATATATGTCATGGCTTAAATATTGTATGGTAACTTGAATCTGCATTAACTATATTCAGCTGTCTGAACTGAGAACTAACTATTGACATCCTAATTTGCTAACGTGAGCTGAATCGACGCGATCTGACTTGAAACTATGTGAACTGAACATGATTCTGAAATCTACATGACATATACTAGATCTACCTGCAATGAAAGCTGCCTACTAAACATAACTTAATCCTAACTGAGGGTGCATGAGTTTATCCTTAGAACTTTGCTATCTTATTTTATCTCTTTACTTTTCTTTGTCTCTGGCTTCTTAAATATCTATACATCATTCCTTACTTCTTATAACTTTCTTTTCTCACTCAATTGAGTAACTATTCTTTGAAATTTACTATCTGTTTTCCCAACTCGTCTTGGACTTCGGATTAGTAAACCAGAATTACTACAAGAGAATCCTTAACTAGAACAAGAATTTTGGTTACTTTTACTAATAACAAAATTTAGATAACTTAGAGATTCTTACTGACCTGTTTATGGAACTTGAGGACATACTCGAAGATCAGATACAAGAGAGGTAGTGGCTCGCATACTAGTACCTCGGGCATACTACGTATACAAGACTCTAGCACTCTGCCCACTGTAGTCATTGACTCCCTAGACCACGCTTTGATACCATTTTTATAACATCCCCAAACCAGGAGATGCTACCGGCAATGAATAGGCCGTACTATTCCTCTGAGCCTATGACTTTCTAGCTCTGAACAATATTAATACTATTTTCTCAATCAAAGTCTTTTGTATGAGACCATTGCCTAAACTCGAAAACATGAAATGCAAACTCAATATTAATAACTGTATACTCAATAACACTTGTTTTCATAACTTATACAATGACCGTTACGACACCAATGACTTAAACATGACATTTCTTCGACTCTGACTGGACTTTTCTCTATTTGAATTGACCTGGTGCACTCCATACCCTAGTGACTGCCATCAGTATCCATCCTCCCGAGCTCATCCTCCGAGTAAACCTGTAAAATAAAGAAACTGTGAGTGGGGGGTAGATCATTTGAACGATCTAAGTGAATGTACGATTTAAAATGAAAACTAAAATACTTTATGAAAACTCAAGTTTTGAAAATCCAATCGGATCTTATCTGAAAGTAGTTCTCTATCTTGAATTCTTTATGAAAATCTTTTCTAAAAACTCTTTTGAAAGTCTCTTATAAAACTGCTCTGAAATCTGCCATTTCTAGAAAAAATTCTGAAAACTATATCTGAAAACTGTTTCTGAAATCTATATTTGAAAAATGCTCTCTGTCTCTGAAAACCTTGACGTATGGAGGTGTTACGTATCGCCGTCCCCCCATATGCCTAACTAGAGCCATAAGCGCAATACCATGACATTGAGGCGTTACGTATCGCCATCCGCCAAAGCATGCGACTCCTACCCTTGAAACTAATGGTCTTGGGGCGTTATGTATCGCCGTCCCCCAAGCCACTGAACTAGAACTTGAGGGTGCGGATCTATACTACCCTCCAAGCTCTGAAACTAGGATTTAGGGGCATCTGTCATCCCTAATCATGAACTAGGATCTGGGGGCGTTACGTATTACCGTCCCCACAGTCCTCTACATGTGCACATGTCATCCATCAATTCCATGTCTGTATCTGGTTACATACTGAGGTGGGTTTTTCCCCATGCCTCGAAAATCATCAAATCATACTTTGAAAACATTTCATTCTCATACATATCTTAAAACATAATCTCTCATGAAATAACTGTAATAAAAGTCAAAAAACACCTTAGAAGCGTAAAATTAAGTCTGATATGCAAAATACATCATAAAAGTCATCTTTTGATAAGAGTTTCCACTCACTAGTCTGAAATTTGGCTGGTGCTATGCCACTCGTCGAAGGGAATTATAGTTACAGCGATGATCTAACATTGAGAAACTCAATTAGAATATAAGTCATGGAATATGCTTCGGAACTAGGTTAAATTTAATCATTTGAACACGTATTATCACTTCAAGGCGCATAATATCTATACTATGATGTAGTCTATGCATACGGGCTAACACGAGTCCCTTAGGATGACCCTTAACACGCTAGGGTGAATCTGAAATGAACTAAAATTGATTTGGGGAAAATTTTATCTTCACGTCGCGACGCGGAACCTTGATGATTCCAGAAACATATGCATAAAATTTCTAGTTCGTGTCGTGATGCAAGTCCCTGCGCGTCGCGACGCGACCAATCCAGAAATGAATCTGCCTTAATTTTCTAGTACGTGTCGCGACGCCAATGGTATCACATCGCTACGCTGACCTGAATTAATGACCCAAATCTCAACATTCATCTTCATTCTCAACTTCTACCATAACCCTCAAGCAATAACAATAATAAGTACTCAAAAAATCCTCAATAACATCCTAAACATTAACTCATATCCATTTTATACACTCTATTTAGTTCATACCCAAAATTTAATAAATTGGGTCAAGATTATTTTTTTACCTTGAATCACATTTCTCCTTCACAACTAGAGCTTTCATGCCGTCTTTTATCTTCCTAGACTTAATTTGGGTTGGAATCTTCCAATTTCTTTCTAGTTTCTTCTTCTTCTCCTCTTCTTCTTCAATGTTTTTTCTTTCTTCTTTCTCTTTTCCAATTTTAGGATACTTGAGTAGTTTCTTTTTTTATACTAGGGATCTAATTGTAATTTATTTCATGAAGAAAGTTTTAAATATTTTGAGAAATTTTGAGACTTTTCTAGATGGGTCCTTGGCCACTATTCATCCAGAATTTGACCGGCATTTTTGGCTTGCTTCTGGTTCGAATTTGGAAATCTGTTCAACACGAAAGTTGAAAATTTCAATCTTAGCTTTCTGATGATATAAAGTTCATAAAATTCGAAGTTCATATGATAGAGTTATGGCCCAAAAATCATGGGCTGTCCGGAGTGGAATATCGTAAAATTTTGTATCGGTATTTCGAAGAATCTACTGATTACTCCCAAAGTCATTTTATGAGTGTATATATGTCCCTACATAATTTATATTATATAACATTAATCCCATAATATAACGATACCACAATGTAACAGTAGTAGATATTACCCATCGTTACAAGGTGAGATTCAAAAGGCACCTCGAGACGGCTTTGATTTCGTTCCCCTATGGATGGTGTCCATTTTGGGTCAATATCAGGTTTGGATTCCAAGAGGATAGGGATTCTAGATGTATCTGGTGAATAGACCTACCCTACGGCAGCACTTCAGTAGTTAAGTACAAGGGTCCCAAAATGACAGGTCACACTCACAAAGGAATGATTAACTGTTAATCTAAATTCCTTGATCGAATCAAACGGTAGTTGGTTAATATAGGAACAAGAGTTACTCCCATATATATTAATCAATTGAGATTGTCTCGATCTATCATGCAAATACTTGACCTACCCTACGGCGATACTTATTTGTGGGATGATAGATTTCTATGGCATAATAATTCTCTTAGGTTTCTAATTCGTTATTCATGGTTCATGCATCATGTTTAATTTTATGCCAAAATTATTTGATAATTTTAATATGCGATGAATGAATGTTAAATGCATGTTTATTTTATTTTTCAGCCATAGATTCTCCGATTATTTCCATACTCTCAAATGATAAATTAACGGGAGAAAATATGTTAAGTGGAAAAGTAACATGAATGCTATCCTGGTCTGCGAAGACCTAAAGTTTGTCCTGACGGAGAAGTGTCATCCCAAGCCGACCAAAAATATTGGCCAAGCTGTACGCGATGCCTACCAAAAATGGGTCGCAACTAATGAGAAAGCCCGCTGTTACTTGCTAGCAGGGATGTCTGAGGTTCTTGCTGCAAAGCATGAACTTATAGCTTCATCATCTCAGATGATGAAGTCATTACAGGGCATGTTCAGGCAACCTTCGGAGCGTCAACATCATGAGGCTATGGTCTCAGAGATGACTGCTAGGATGAAAGATGGGACATCAGTCTGAGAGCACGTCTTGAGGATGATGACCTATCTCAACATTGTTGAAACCCATGGAGCTCATATTGACGAGGGTAGCCAGGTGACCATGATTATGGAAACTCTCCCGAAGAGTTTCATGCAGTTTAAGAGAAACTATGTTATGAACAAGTTGACTTTTACTTTGACCCAGCTAGTTAATGAGCTCACCCACTACGAGTCCATGCTTGTGGATCCTCGTAAGCCTAGTGCTGAGGCAAATGTTACCGAGTCCTTAAAATCTACAAAGATGAAGAAGAATAGCACTAGGAAGACTAAGGCTAAGCCCATGAAGAAGAAGAAGAAAAAAGGCTCCAAGGATGCGAAGCCCAAGGGAAAGTGTTTCCACTGCAACAAAAATGGGCACTGGAAAAGGAATTGTCAAAAATACTTTGTTGAGCTGAAGGAGAAAAAGGATACAGGTAAATATGATTTACTCGTTATCGAATCTCTATTAGTGGATGATGATAAATCCATCTGGATTGTTGATTCTAGAGCCACTAACCATGTTTGTTCTTCTTTGCAGCTACTTGACTCATGTAGGGACCTTACTGAAGGTAACTACACCATGAGGGTCGGGACAGGGATGCCGTTTCAACAAAAGCAGTGGGAGTTTCCAGTTTAAATTTTACATATAATAGTTATTTAAATTGGAATAATGTGTTATTCATTCCTGGTTTTCGCAGGAATTTGATTTTTGTTTCTAAACTTTTGGATGATGATTTTTCAGTTTCTTTTAATAGAAATTTGGTTATTATTGGTAGAAATGGATTAACCATATGCACAAGAAACTCAGAAAATAACTTGTATGTGTTAAGACCGTTAACACATAGGTCACTGCTCAACGCTGAAATGTTTAAGGTTGAGAAACCTAAAACTATACGGCTAAAGATTTCTCATGATGACACATATATGTGGCATCTTAGATTTGGTCATATCAGCCTTGACCGGATAGATATGTTGATAAAGAACAGAGCCTTAAACCAGTTAAAGCTCGGAACTTTACCAGTCTGCGAATCATGTTTAGAAGGAAAAATGACCAAGAGACCTTTTACTGGAAAAGGTATAAGAGCCAGTCAACCACTTGAGCTTATAGATTCGGACGTTTGCGGACCAATGAATGTAAGAGCCCGAGGTGGTTATTGATACTTCGTCACATTTATTGACGATTATTCCAGATATGGGTATGTTTACCTAATGCATCAGGATACTTCGCAGTTCTGGATTTATCTAGTAATTTCTCCATATGACTAAATGAAAATTATTATTCTATTATAAAAAAATCCAACCCCCACATTTTTAAACACCATTGGCTACTATTCACCTTCATCTTTCTTGAGCTTCTCACGAATTTTCTAAATAAAAAATATCAAGCTTAGACCATCTCTCTCTCATGCCAACTAAGAGGAATTTGGTGCCCTCAAGCTAATGTTCAAGCCTAGTAAGTTTCCCATCACTCTTTCCCTTCTCTATTTCAAAATTTATCAAGCATTCTCATCATCCCCATTCTAATCCATGATGGTAATGAGCTATTATGGAATGGTTTAACTTGAATAGGCACTAAGGGAGAGTTATTATGCATTTTATGTTTGTATAGCATCAAATGAGCCCTAGATTATAAAGAACATGCAAGTCCCCAAATAGGCCTCCATGGCCATGAGGTAGAGAGGTTTTGAGTGGCTGAATTCTGAAATTGGGTGTGTTGAAAATAAGGGTTGAGATGTTAATGTGTGGTTTGTTTACCTTGTAATTTATTTGTTGTGTTGAATATGCTTTAAGTATTACGTGAGGGACTTGCCGAAAAAAATGAGTTGAGTGGAGAAAGGCTGGTTTCTGGTTTTACGTTTGAAGGAAATATGTAGTGGTCTGTGTTTTTGATGTGACCTAGAATGAGCTCTTTTTTTGGGCCAAGTTAACCTGAAGTTGTGGCTGATTGCATGGCTTGGTCAGATTGGTGTATTTGGGCCATTTTGATTGAGTTAGAAGATTCATTAGGTTCTTGAGTTTGATCCATGCATGAGACTTTATATGAAGGCTTTATTATGTCTTAGTCATGAATGGTGTATTAGTAGTGGCCATATATGCACAATCTTCGTATTTTGGACGTAACTTTCTCATCTAATGTCTGATTTTAGTGATTCAAGTTGCATTGGAAAGAAAACTCATGGATATACAACTTTATAGCCTATGTGAAAATCCAATTCGAAATCCTTCATTGTCCAAATGCATACGCAAGTTATCACTATAGCTTTTATATTTTATGTTTGATGTATTAATTAGGATTTATTAGGGCTTAACTTTTATGTTTGGTGTATTAATTAGGATTTGTTAGGGCTTGACATTTTATATTGATGAGTTAACTAGGATTTATTATGTTGGTTATGGGTTTGGTGTATATTGGTGATGGGTTTGATGTATTAATTTGGATTTATTATTTTGGTTGTGAGTTAAGGTTTTTATAGCCAATAAAAGGCTTTCTTGTTTTATGTGTTACATAAAAAACAACTCATCTTTAATACAAATCAAGCAAATTTTCGTGAGCTTTGAGAAACTCTCAATTTGCTCTCATTGGTTTTGGCTTATCAAAGGTCTGCTAACCCTTTATGGCGCCCCATTAGCACTCTAGGTTTACGTTCCTCGTTCTTTAGAGGTTTAGAATTTCAACCGAACTGACTTTGGCTTTCTCGGGAAAAATTTCAGTCTTTTATGGGTTTGCTCGGTTTTGTTCCAGGCAGGATCTCATTAGTTGGTATCAGGAGTCAAGGTTCCAAGGTCAGATTTTATCCTTTTATTTTCTTTTTGTTTCGTTCATTAAAAAAACACAAAAAAAAATTAGTTTCATTTTTTTTCTTCTCCATTCAGTTTCGCTTCTTGTTTTTACTTTGTCTTGTTTCCATCGATTTTTGCTTCGTGTGCTTTGTTCTTGCCTTGTTTCGATTCAGTCATTGTCTTAACTTTGTATCGTCCATAATTTTCTAGTCGCACCACCAAAATTTAAACAGCCGTATCTTTTAATCCACAAAGCATTACATGACTCATAATATATATATTTATAAGTACTCAAAAAAACTAATCTGATAGTTATTGGCCGAATTATGTCTGTGTACATATCAGGTCTCAATAATATTTCTCACGGATTCTATCCAGTTTCAGTTCAATTTGTGTTCTTGTTTCGCTTTTGGTGTTTTTTAGTCAGTTTCTTTGTGTTTTTTTGTATTCTTCAT